>JACXGM010035526.1:0-11650 GCA_016801145.1 Umbra pygmaea | reverse complement strand
GATGTAGCAGAATTCAAATACACCTTTAAAAGCAATTTTTCCATGCCAATCTATAATATTTACTACTTCTACTGTTGTACATTTTCCAGACCACTGCTTAGTACATAGCGTTTAGTATTACTATTACTATTGTCATTATTATTTTAAAATTCTTATATTGTTGTAATTCTTGTTTTTTAAGCCCACTGCATAGAATCGCTGTGCCATGTCAAAAAGAATTTCTCTGTATGGGATGATGTATGTTATTCGATGCACATGATAAATAAACTTGACTTGACTGACTTGACTTGATTTTTTATCACATAATTGTGTTTGCTCTTTTTAAATCATAATGATAACAGAAAAGACAGTGACCCTTATCAAAGGTTTGCATATGCTTGAATGGTTGGCCTGATAATATACACACAAGTTGACACTCACACAGTTTAAAATGGCTATTAAGGGTGAGTTTCCACACCTTAGACTTTTTGATTGTTGATTGTTATTAGTCTCTGTGTATAAATAGTCAATGAGTTTCATAGCTCATCAGAGACCCCTGCAACTTTTCATCCAGGGCTACTTTGCGGGATAGAAGAATAGAATAGAATATACTTTTATTGTCCCCTCGGGGAAATTTGTCCTGGACTCACGTGCATGCTGCAAAGTAGCTGCCATTTCATACAATAAATACATGTTATCAGTCCGGATAACAGCTAAACGAAAACAAAACATACACACACTAGGTTATTGCACACTTCTCAGGCCTATCTGTTACAAATCTATCTAAAATTTTGATTTAAAATTTTGATGGAGACTGGAACAAAAGAATATTTAAAACGGTTCAATTTAGTTTTAGGGATTCTATACCGTCTACCAGATGGCAAGAGCTCGTATTCCGTTTGGAGGATATGAGACGGGTCCAAAAAAACTCTCCGTGCCTGCCTGAGTACAGACCGCTCATAGATGGATTGAAGGGAGAGCATGTCAGTCCTCCCCATTACTTTCATAGCGGTCTGTACCAGGCGCTGCAACTTTGCAATAGACTGAGTGGAGAGATTGCCAAACCACGCCGTCATCCCATACCTAATAACACTCTCCATCACTGCCTGAAAAAATAAAAGCATGATTTTCTGGCTGACACCAAACACCCTTAGTCTGCGTAAAAAATACAGTCTTTGCTGTAAACGGGAACATACATAGTCTACATGGTCACTCCAACTTAAGAGGTCATCCAGGTGAATACCCAGATACCTATAAGAAGTGACCTGTTCAATGTCCTCCCCGTGAATGGACAAAGGGGTATGATCCCCCACTGACCGAGGGTCAAACACCATCTCCTTAGTTTTTTTTTTGTTAATGGAGAGATGGTTCTTGTCGCACCACAGAACAAAATTGTTAACCTCTGTGTAGTACATTGAAGGATCTAAGTTCTGGTGAAGCAGACCAAGAATGGCTGTGTCGTCAGAAAATTTAAAAAACAAGTTTATACTGATACTGACCACGGGGAAAGAAAAAGACCTGTCTTAGGACCTGAGAGAAAATGTTTGGATAAAAAAATGCCAGTCAATACTGTTCAAACTCTGGTCAAGAATTGGAAAGTTAGGGGTTCTGTTGTTACCAAGCCACGGTCAGGTAGAACAATGAAGACTCCAGCTAAAACTTCTAGGAAAATTGGTTGGATGCAAAGAAAAACCCACAAGTAACTTCAGCTGAAATGCAGGCTTCACTGCAAAAAGTGGTGTGGCTGTTTCAACAGGCACAGTCATTTGCAGTGATGAGACAAAAATGTTGTTTAGAGAAGAGTCAACAAGTACTATGATGAAAACCACACCATACTGTGACGCATGGAGGTGGATCTCTAATGATGTGGGGGTGTGTGAGCTTCAGCGGCACAGCAGGTTATTCAAAATTGATGGCAAGATGACGCAGCATGTTATCAAATAATATTGCAGGACAATTTACATACATCAGCCTGGAAGCTGCACATGGACTTTCCAACATGACAATGATCCAACACACAAGGCCAAGTCGACCCTTCAGTAGCTACAGCAGAAAAAAGTGAAGGTTCTGGAGTGGCCATCACAGTCTCCTGACCTCAATATCACTGAGCCACTTTGGAGAGATCTGAAATGTGCAGGTCATGCAAGACAGACAACCCAAGAATGTATGGGACATGGGAGGCGTTTTGTCAAGAAGAATGGGCAGCTTTAGCAGCGCAAAAGAAATGGCCTCATCCACGACTATCACAAAAGACTGCAAGTCGTCATTGTGTAAAGGTGGCAAAACACAATATTAAGAACTCAGGATATGCAATCTTTTGATCAAGGAACTTATAAATATATATTTTATGTGTTGTGGTCCCTGCGCCATTTCAATGAAGCGGTTTGAACTGTCATATGAGCTGATATTAGATAAACAACTAATGATCGTGATAAAACGCACACATGGGCTTTTTTGGGGGGGAACTGGGTGGTGGAAATTTACTTCTCAGTTTACGCTACAGAACTTTCTATAAATGTTCAATGATGTTTCTATCTGGTGATTGTGGAGACCAAGTCGTTTGACCTCATCCTGGTGTTCATGAAGCCACATTTGAATTTGGGTTTCAATTTGTATGTACAGTATAGCTCCCTGTACCCCACTGCTGGTTTTCTTCTGAAGCTAAACAGGGGTGGGCCTGGTTGGATCCTGGATTGGACACCAAATGATGGCTGGAAGTGGTGTTGAAGGGCCAGTAGGGGGCACTCCTCCCTCTGGTCTAAAGATCATTCCCAATGCCCCAAGGAAGTAAATGGGACATCTGCCCTGTGTAGGGTACCCTATTTTAGATGGGACACTAAAATTAGTGTCCTGACTCTTTGTGGTCACTAAAGATACTTATGGCACCCATCATAATATTAAGGGTGTTAACTCCTGTGTCCTGGCCAAATTTTTTCAATCTCAGCCTCATACCATCATGGCAACCTAATCATCCCCAGCTTTCAATTGGCTCATTCAACCCCTTCCCTCCCCCCAATTCTCCCCAGGCCATGGCTCCCAATAAGAGTATGTTCTCAGTTATCTTGCCTGGCAAACCAGTCTAGATATAAGAAAATGGGTAGATGATGACTCATCAGACCTTATAAAGTTGTCAAATTTTCCAGGTTTGGTGCTTACACCAAGTTCTTTGTATTTGTGCATTAGTCTTGGGACTAGGTCACAGAGAGGTGTTCATTCAGTTGTGTGGTAATTTTTGTTTTGTTTTCCAAATAACTCTGTTACTGCCTTATGTTGCTTTCAAATTTCAAAATGTTAACTGTCAGGCCTCTCTTAATCCTGCCACATATGTACTGCTAATGTGGCCTCTGCAGATGCGTTTGTAATTGTAATACTTAGAATTACAGTCCTTTTTCATGTAGTGTTTCTGTTATTTTTTCCAAAGTTTGTGGCTTTTAGTTAAAGGAATGAAGTTAAGTGGAGTATGAGTAGGCCTATCCAGGTGGAATATGGGGGTGGATATAGGGGTAACCCTCAAAGCAGTTGACATTGAAAACTTGTCTCTGGTTGAAAAGAGGCCCTTTCAAATGACATCTTTCAAATGTTTTTGCTTAGTGGGATGTGTATAAGGCGTTATTCATTTTCGTCAATGGACAGATTACAATCTTGTTTTGCTGACTAGCTCAAGGCTACTGTCAGCAAAACTTGACAAACTGAAATGCATTATGATCATTTGCTGTTTAAAATGTGGAGATGCATTGAAATCATTGCCTCACAGAAAACTGACTCATTGGGAGATCATAATTTGAAATCAGATTGCGGATTAATAGCACAGAGGTCCTACGGAGGCAGTGCAAGTGGCCAGGACCGTCCAGGTATGGGGGGGTTGGTAATCGGATTCTCTGCTCTCTAGCGACTCCTTGTGGCATCCTGGGTGCCTGTGTGCTCAAAGTATGAATTCAGAGAGTTGGTTATTTCTAGCTTGTAAGGATTCAAGTATAGACTTTCTGGTCAACTGAGCTGTGAGATGCAGAATGGCATTGGAGTTTATTCAGAAGACACATCTCAACAACCGCTAACTTGAGATTAGGTTGCCATGATGAGCAATGACAGTATGAGCAATGACAGTATACAAGATAGACGGAGCCTTGCCATTCATTCCTATGGAGAGAAAGTGAAGTCAATTAGAAGCACTTTTTCGGTGATAGCTGAGCGTACTGCGCAGCCTGAAGATGAGCGTGACGACATAGATGTGACGTGAGCAACGTCTCTGAAAGTTGTCATTCTTATTTTAGCCATGCCAAGAGAAATCTGAATCATTACGAATCTTGTTTCTTGCAGAGGAAGGAGAGCATGAGTAGGAGTTGTCCATGAGCGTAGGAACAGGAGCAAATTTTGGTAATCTGATTAATTATTTTGTTATTTTGACTGATTGCCTGCGACTTTCTGGATTTTACTGTAATTTCTTTACTGTGCGTGGATATGACAAAAACGGCTGCTACGGCGCCAAAACTTCAGATACAAGGTAATGGAGCTTTTTTTTACGTTGTCCGGTTTCTTTAGAAATAAACAATGGACAAATAGAGTCTTTAAACGCTTCGGATGTAAAATGAATTTGCTGTTAAAGTGACCACAAAAATGAATGGAATAAATGGAATGCTAATTTAAGGTGATAGCCAGGTAGCATCAGAATCCACCCAGGGCTACTTCCAGAAATTTGTCCAGGACACTGGGGTTAACACCCCTACTTTTACCCATAGTGCTATGTCAACCAGTAATCTGTATACCTACTACTGTACAACTCAATGGCTGTTGGGTTTTGGAGGCAGGCCCTGCAGTGCCATTATTCAGTAAATGCTTGACCTGGAACAAAAGTTTGCTTTGTTAAGTCCCATCTTGATCTTGAAGGTCAACTGTGAGTGGAAATTGTTCCAGGTTCATATGCGCTTTGCGGCAATAGCCTAAAGACGATGTTAATGGCTTACAAACCCCAAATAAAAAAGCATGATTTTGTGCCTGTAGGAGCTGGTTTTGTTTCTAATAAGGTCGATGAGAAGGGAGAAAGCGAGAAGCAGACCTTCCTTACAGATTTCGGAGCCACTATTTACAACTCCTAACAGTGACTTTCTTTCTTTTTTTATTTTATTGAAAGTAATGAAAATGTAGCCAAAATGTTTTGGAGTGTGTAACTCCTAATTCTGTAAATGTATCCCATCTGGCATTGAATCAATTTGCTATGTTACATGTTTTGCCATTCTGACTTGGCCATTCTACAAAGTCTTCTTTGATTGACCAATGTAAACAACACTTACAGGCATGAGCACATCGTAAAAACTACTTTCATTAAAAAAGCATGCTCATTCCAAACGTCATACTAGTACAAATTCAAAGGGACCAATCAGGGCCGAACTTGCTTAGCTTCATAAAGCGAGCAACCAGTGGGAAACAAGCTGTCAGCTGATGGATTCATTAATCTGACTGCTATACCTGGAGCTTGTTGTTAATGTTTTTTTTATTATGGGACGTACAGTACATTAGGTAATTGATTTTATTAATCAAGGGATGTACAGAAAACAATAATTACAATTGACAAATTATATAATTCTAGTGGATCACCATGAAACAAAAGCATTAATTTAAACATTATGGAATGTCATTCATGGAGTTGTCACAGAGATCTGACAGTTTTACATGTAACTATCACTCCACCTTTTTAGATTTTTTTCCTCTTTAATTCGTCTCGATGTTTAGGCCCAGTGGATCTGGTTGATGTAATATCTACTTGACTCATGAAATAGGCTACTGCAGCCTATGCAGGGCTCACGGCTGCCCTGAAAATGTGATCTCAACAAGAGCATTCAGATATCCGGTGGAATTAAATAGAGTGTGAATGTCCTGAACTGCAAAGCACTCTGGGCCTTTGCACTAATCCAGGATTGGCCAATTATTCTTCCTAACTGTGCATCCATGTTTTTCCACAACTCTACCCCTAACTTGCTTGCTCCAGACATGACATATACACACGTCAGTTGCGCATTCTGTTTCTGCTAATAAATCACCTTAAATTAATCAATAGCCATTGTCTGTTTACATTTTCTCAGACATCAACCTGTAGCCTTTGGCCTATATAAACTGGCGGGTGTTTCTACATGTATAGGATAGCCTACCATAAATTAACGAACCCATGAAACATCAGTTGTTTTTAGTTTCCATGTAACGTTTGGCAGGTTTATGTTATTAGACGATAGACAAAGACCAAAAACAATGCCACTGATCCAGTTATGAGCAAGTGCACCTATAGGTATACGTACAGTAGCTACGTATAGGCTACGTACCTTGAATTCTCGACTGTGTTGTGGGGTGTATTCAAACGTCCACAGAGCGCGTACAAGACCAGAAAGCTGCTCCGTGACTTCACCCGACTCTTGCTGGTGTCCCTTCCTTTGTAGACACACACCGTTAGTTGACTTCGCTTTATTCGATTCAGTCGACTTGTCATTGGTGCCATGACCGCTGTCCTCTCCACGATATTGTTCCAGTGCTAGATATTCAGCAAAAAGCTCAGTGTTGCTCAGACATTGCAAAATAGCGTTCATGAAGCAGGTGTTGCCATGGTTTTTGAGTCCGGCAACTCCGGGTACCTTGTCTCCAAACAGGAACCCGCCACAGTCACTGTCATCGGAGGGGACAGAGCCGCCTGTAGTGACCGGGATAAAACTTGCATCGTCTTTCTCTTCATCTTCATGCTCCTCGTTGCCGAAATGGGACAGTGTCGACAGAGTTCTGAGAACTCTGTTCATAAAGCTTCCCACAGAGCGCACTGAGCCCCTCCGGAAGAGCTTCTTACTGAAGGATTTCTTCTCTTTAGTGGCAGCTTTCGACATGTTTACAGTACCTTAAGATTTGTATATTAATTTAGAGATAACGATCATCTCTTGCAATAATTTGATCATTCGATAACTTCCCAAGACAAAAGCCAACCACTGTGATAATTGATGTTCCCTGCTGATGTTGACAGCAGGCTATAAAACATGTTTATGTGAGGAAAAATTAGAGCATTTGTGTTCTTCCCCAGTAGCATATAGCCTAAAACAAAAGGCCCATGATATGTCTCATATTCTCACTTAAAACACTGCGTGGGGCTGCATGCAATTTCTCCATGGTTTTGGGAGATGCTATATAATGCCACTTTGAACTCAGGCAGCACAAAGGGTCTAGATGGACGCGCGAGCAGATTTTCATAATCTCTTAGGCTATTATTATGGACAAATCTCGTGGACAATTTTGTGTCACGCCAAGCAGGTATAAATTAGGATCCAAAAAATAATGCGCGTTCCTTCAAGCATCAGCGGGTCATTATTCTCAAACCTCAACAGCAATACATCAACCCATCAATTGGACACCGTGTTCAGAGCGGTGTTCCTCATGTTTTATGAAAACGCAGCTCCACCCATACAATCCTATTCCGGCATCCTCAAAGAAAATATAATCCCACGATATTGGCAAAATGTTGCATCAATGATGTTTATAGACCGGTGGATGTCCTCACTAAATCGTCCAAACCGCGGACGCGTTTGATGAAGCTCTCTGAAACAGAGAATCCCCTGAAACCTGAAAATAATACCGACGGGAAGCTCAGTCCACCGCTCCCTCCATTTAGAGTATTACTACTATCGGTCGTATACGCGCAGGAACATGAACATGTTTCGATACAACCGTCGCTAAGTTTTCGGTATAGTCTCATTCTGTGTTGGGTTATTTTTCTCCTAATGTTGATTCATCGCAAGGCCGCTTCTCCTGTCTTCATCATCTGGACCCACCAACACTGCAGGCAGGCAGGGCGGTGACGGCTGACGTCACGGCGAAACACTGTTCCATGTTGGAGGAGAGGAGAGCAGGTAGCGGCATGTGATGCTATCGAATTCAGCACACTACGCTGGACGGGGGCTGTCTCAGTGTTCAGGTGAAGTACTAATAATCATCCGGTGATAGAGAACACCAATAAGGACCGCTGAATTTGTACCTACAGGATGCATTGTAACTATGCTGAAGTCTATCTTAGAACTGTGTTTTAAAGATGCTGTGCAGAATTTGCCCACTGGTGTGGCCACAAGTAATGCTATTGAGCTAAAAAGGGTCCCCGAAAATTGGGAACTATTCACGACGTGTGCCACATGTCATCAGAACCACCCAATTTAAACTTGGAATGTATTGGCTAACTGAGGTATGACAGTGATTCTACTTTATGAAAAAAGAAACAGCATAAGCCTATTACATATCCAGGAGGTATAAAACATATAAATCTGTCTAGTTAGGAAGCATGAGCGATTGTGAATCAATATCACTTGTTTTGATGCAAAGGAAAGTGACAATGTGCACTCGAGAGGCAGCAAGAGAGCCCGGAAAAAGGGAATGGTTTTGTAGGTGGTGGCCACAAACTATTGCTCTCTCCTCATTCTTCCTGAATGATTCTTCTTCAGTTTTGCATTTTGCTAGTGTCCTTGTCACTACTGGTGGGATGAAGTAGTACCTGCAGCCCATTCAGGTTGCACAGGTAGTCCAGCTACTCCAGGATGACTCATCAATATGTGCCGACACAATAAGGTTTGCTGTGTCTGCCAGTACAGTCTCAAGAGCATGGAGGAAATACCAAGAGACAGGCCTTTGCACGAGGAGACCTGGACAGGGGCGTAGAAGGGCATCAACCCAGCAGCAGGACCGGTATCTGCTCCTTTGTGCGAGGAGGAACAGGAGGAGCCCTGCCAGAGCCCTACAAAATTACCTCCAGCAGGCTACTGGTGTGCATGTTTCTGACCAAACTGTCAGAAACAGAGACCATGAGGGTGGTATGAGGGCCCAACGTCCTCTAGTGGGAATTGTGCTCACAGCCCAGAACCGTGCAGCTTGATTGGCGCACCATTCTCTTCCCAGATGAGAGCAGGTTGACACTGAGCACATGTGACAGATGTGAGTCTGTAGATGCCATGGTGAACGCTATGCTGCCTACAACATCAACCAGCATGACCGGTTTGGCGGTGCCAGTAATGGTCTGGGGAGGCATATCCTTGGAGGGTCACACAGACCTCCATATGCTAGCCAACAGTACCCTGACTGCTGTCAGGTACCCAAATGAAATCTTCAGACCAGAGCCGTTGCTGGTGGTGGGGCTGGCGCGTTCGCCTGGCAACACCACACAATGCTGGCAACACAAACTCCCCAGTTCTCTCTTCAAAACAATAGCGCTCATTTGAATTAACTGCAATAATCATTGTGAAGTCACTACAAAGCTACTGAAATGTAACCAAATGCAATTGTATGGTGTGAAAAGAAACAATGAGAGCATGTGATTGCATATTGATTGACTATATTGTCCATGTTTCATGTGAAAACACAATTGCATTTGTAAACCATTCACTAGAAATTTGTTTTATCCAAAAATAGACAAATTTTAGCAACACATGAATATAGACCCACTACCTATCTATGAAATGAATTAACTGTGATTATTGCAATGAATTACGAGCACTATTATTCTGTAGAAAACCAAAGAGCTCGAACGCGCCAGCCAGCCCCACCGCGAACGCGCCAGCCAGCCCCACCGCCAGCGACGCCTCTGCCTCAGACCATCATCAAACCTTACACTGGTGCAGTGGACCCTGGGTTCCTCCTGGTGCAGGACAATGCCAGGCCTCAGGTAGCCAGTGTGTAGGCACTTCCTGGATGACAGAGATGTTGATGCCATTGACTGGTCCTCATGTTCCCCAGACCTGAATCCAGTTGAGATCCTCTGGGACATTATGTATTGGTGCATTGAGTGTTCCCTTAAATCATTTTTTAGCAGTGTATACAGTATTAGAGTATTGTTTCCTTAGTCAAATTGGTAAACATATTCATAGGACTATGTGAATGGGTGAATATATTCACCTCTGTGCATGTAGTGGCTAGAGAAAACATTAGTTTTACTAAGCAGTGTACAAAAAGCTTGAAGGACTCATTCTTTGAATCCCCCCAGCCTGCTAAATGTTGATGGGATGAGGCAAATCCCTGTGAAAATACAGTATATTAAGAGGGCAGTGGAGCCTGGTGAATTGTAATGAAGGGGGATGGGCTTAATGTCTGGACTGAAGTAAATGGAATGAAGTTAAACACATTAAACTGTGTGAGATACCATTCCATTTCCTCAATTTAAATACATTTTAATATAATTATTCTAAATTAAGTTCCATCGTTAACTTCCACTGGCCTCCACTGGCCTCCACAGCTATAAAAGTAACGTTTAATATAAAGTCGTTATATATTTATTACTTGGTTGCAAATCCATTATGGAGGACCAAGTCTGACAAAATAAGAAATAAATATATAAATAAATAAATGCTCAAAAAATATGCATACAATTAATTGCACAATAAATAGAGTAAATAAATAAATCTAGGCAGTAATTAAATTATACAATGAGACATTAATGTATATAATGTATATATCTATATACATCTCTTTTAATTAGCTTCTTTATTTATTCACTTTTGTAATAATTACCTTATAAATTTATTGTCCGTTATAATTTTCAACTTTATTTATTTATGACTTTTTTTAAATGTATTTATGTATATATTATAATATTTTTGTCTGATTTATTCTTTCTTTGTATTTTTTTACATTATTTATTTCTTCAACAGTATTTATTTCTACCAATCATATTTACATTTCTGCTGTGTCTTAGGTGGAAAACGTCTGCCCATTGGTTGGTTAGCATTATACTGCATCGGTCGAATCTACATGGGTTTTCCCCACCAAAAAGCATTGTTTAGCAATTGCGAACTCGGCAGACAGACGTTTAGTTTCCGACCTCTTAACGGAAGCTGCCAATAGACTGGAGGAATTAGAACGCTATGTGTGTGATTAACGTTGCAACCGTGTTGAGAAGATGGGCCGCTTCCTCCAAACTATGAAAAACCAGCCTCATCAGGAGCGATCAGAATAAAGTTATAACGACATCTCTTCTAAATGCTTCCATAGTAATAAAAATGAATCGATACGAACAAACTAATGTTTGTCACTGTAGAGGCTACTACAAACCAAACGCAATGTTTGCATTAAAGTTTTAATGCTTTGAGCAGGCTAGAATTCAGAACTCTATACGAGGTGGTGCCAGTCCTGACTATTTTTCGGTGTCGCAGTAGCGCTGCGAACCACAACGTGATTAATTCAGAGAATGAAGCAGTTGCTGCTTCGGACGTAAAATGTCAGGTGATTTTTCCGTACCAAAGCAACATTCGGAGCAGTGGTTCAAATGGAAATGTAGTTATTGGTTTGATGCACGTCTCAGCTTCCCATAGACATCACCAGACATTTGGTATCTTCCCATAGACATTACCAGACATTTGGTATCACCAGACATTTGGTATCTTCCATAGACCCTCACCAGATATTTGGTATCTTCCATAGACCCTCACCAGACATTTGGTATCTTCCATAGATATCACCAAACACTTGGTATCTTCCCATAGGCATCACCAGACACTTGGTGTCTTCCCATAGGCATCACCAGACACTTGGTGTCTTCCCATAGGCATCACCAGACACTTGGTGTCTTCCCATAGGCATCACCAGACACTTGGTGTCTTCCCATAGGCATCACCAGACACTTGGTGTCTTCCCATAGGCATCACCAGACACTTGGTGTCTTCCCATAGGC
>JACXGM010035525.1:0-11650 GCA_016801145.1 Umbra pygmaea | reverse complement strand
ATATGTGACCTTACAGAGTGAAGAGTATAACAGCTAAGTTACTGTAATGCTATATGTGACCCTACAGAGTAAAGAGTATAACAGCTAAGTTACTGAAATGCTATATGTGACCTTACAGAGTGAAGAGAATAACAGCTAAGTTACTGAAATGCTATATGTGACCCTACAGAGTGAAGAATATAACAGCTAAGTTACTGAAATGCTATATGTGACCTTACAGAGTGAAGAGAATAACAGCTAAGTTACTGTAATGCTATATGTGACCTTACAGAGTGAAGAGAATAACAGCTAAGTTACTGAAATGCTATATGTGACCTTACAGAGTGAAGAGAATAACAGCTAAGTTACTGTAATGCTATACGTGACCCTACAGAGTGAAGAGTATAACAGCTAAGTTACTGTAATGCTATATGTGACCTTACAGAGTGAAGAGTATAACAGCTAAGTTACTGTAATGCTATATGTGACCTTACAGAGTGAAGAGAATAACAGCTAAGTTACTGTAATGCTATATGTGACCCTACAGAGTGAAGAGTATAACAGCTAAATTACTGTAATGCTATATGTGACCTTACAGAGTGAAGAGTATAACAGCTAAGTTACTGTAATGCTATATGTGACCCTACAGAGTGAAGAGTATAACAGCTAAGTTACTGTAATGCTATATGTGACCCTACAGAGTAAAGAGTATAACAGCTAAGTTACTGAAATGATATATGTGACCCTACAGAGTAAAGAGTATAACAGCTAAGTTACTGTAATGCTATATGTGACCTTACAGAGTGAAGAGTATAACAGCTAAGTTACTGTAATGCTATATGTGACCTTACAGAGTGAAGAGAATAACAGCTAAGTTACTGTAATGCTATATGTGACCCTACAGAGTAAAGAGTATAACAGCTAAGTTACTGAAATGCTATATGTGACCCTACAGAGTAAAGAGTATATTAGCTAGCTTTTGGTAATTCTGTATGTGACCCTCAAGGGTCAAGGGTCAAGGGTGATGGGCGTTATCACCTTTCCAAAGTCCCGGACATCAAACAGGTCAAAGGCCTCAAACAAGTCAGTCTTCTTCATCCCAAACACCTCAGAGCAGGAAGTCAGGAATGTCCGGATGTTCTTTAAGCACAGGAACTAAGGACAGAAAAACACAGAGATTTAGCAAAGGAACCTTTTCTTACAGTGACACTGTACATTAGCCTTCATTAGACAATAAACTTGAACTTTTATGGAAATGAAACTCAAAAACCTGTTATTTCTCTTACAGGTAAGCTTAACAATAGGCCTATTGAGCATTGTTTCCTCTATGCTTTTGCTGTCAAAACGATATCTAAACCATTTGTATCCGCCTGAAATACACTTATATTTCTGACGGAAAATGACAACATTAATCGGAATACTACTAGCATATTAATCAGATCTATTTTAGACAGCATTTGGTTGTCTGTGCAGTTATCATCATATTATGTCAAGTGTATGTTCACATTTATAAAGGAAATCAAAGACAGTTTTTCTAAGTCAATTAGAAACGTACATGAATGCATTGAAGTCTACACAGTATGGCTATGGTAGTACATAAAATGTAATCTCTGTTCTGAAATGTCATACAATTTTACGTTCAGCCGACGCTCTTACCCAGAGGAACTTTCAGTATGTGCATACATTTAAATCCCTGTTCAAACCTTTGAATGGGACTATACTGTACTCTTAGCTTTGGCAAACTTTTATGAAGTTTAGTTACAGTAGTGTAGATGCACTTTTTTCCAGACAATTTTCCTCCCTTCCCAATTCCCTCTAATCCTGCTGCGTTGGCAGCTCCGTAACTCCGTGGACAGATCTGTGGGATGACGAGGGGCGCGCACATGGTTCATCCAACCACATGTCGCCCAGCCGCCACTCTTTTCGCACTGTTCATCCAACACGGAAGCCTTTAGTCCGATCAAGCATGGGATGATTACGTTCACCAACTATACTTCCGCTATTGAATTCACAGGCGTCCGATCTGAACACAAGGAGTTGCTGGAGAGCGACGTGGCAGGATAAACCTATCTGACTTATCTAACCCAAATTCCGGGCAGCGCTATGACAATTTTGAGCGCTGCCTCATGCAGGGGGCCAGAGGAAAGTCAGAGAACCAGAGAACTAATTAGTTGAGTTGAAACATCATTATTTCATTAGCATATCAGAAAGGTGGACATGGAGGTTAGTACATTAAAGAGCAATATAGGACACGCCCCATAAAATCAGACCCAATCAACCCCGTCTGATGTCATGTTCTGAGCTTTTTTCTTTTTAGGTTGTTGACTGTTTTCACAAAATATCACGCTCAGTGGGTGTCAGGAAATCCATTTAGAACCAGTGGCAGGAAGTTGGAACAGAAAAACAGTCCACACATGGAAGGAACTCAGAACATGCTCAGAGTGGCCCAGAGCTGCTGAGCAGATTATCACTGGTGATATGTTATTTCAAAATGTTCTGGAATAGATGGCTAACAGATCTACTGTAAACCATGAAATCCTCTGCCCATAACTGGAGATGCCCTGTTGGCAAACATTACGGTAGATGGGTTCAGTGATTGAAGATGCTGTTCCGGGGCAGAAAACTTTAATATTTTCGAGAGGATGTCTGATAGACTGATATCAGACCAGTTCATCTAGGAAACGCCAGTGAATTCTACTCCAGCCCCAGGAGGCCTATCTCTCTGTCTGTACAGTGTTTAAAGGAATAGGAAAGTCCTACATTGTTTAAATGTTAATAACAAAGTCGTAACGCAGACCTGGATTACATTGTTTTTAAATAGTAGCCTAACGCAATATTTTCAGCTAATATGATTTATAAAAAATAAGGTTTGACTGTATTTTGAGCAGTCAGGATTGTTTTAAACTATAACTATAAGTGAGTGATGTTACGTCATAAATCCAATGAAGCACTTGAATGGTTCAATAATGCACAGATTACATTTAGATGCTTTACTGGTAAAACCGGCGTTTAAAAACGCAGATTTCAATCCGGAGTTTGATTATTATTTACTATGGTAAAACAACATATTAGGACAAAAGAATTTAGAAATCAGAACAAAATATATACAAATTGCTTTGTGAATAATGACATTTTTGTTGAAAGCTTGCATTTTTTTTCCAATGCTACACTGTCATCACGAACAATAACTACAATATCCTTCAGATTTGATTACTGTAAATTTAAAAATAAAACTCACACAGCATTCTAAATACAGGTTTCCTGAATTCTAGAGCAGCAAGTAGATCCATATTAATGTATTACAATAGAATGCAGTTAAAATCTTTAAAACTAAGAATTTTGGAGAGTGTGCATTTTCGGACGCAGACTTGTGAAAGCTAACGTGACCTGTGAGACTACATTTATGTAATAACCACAGTAGGAATCAAGACATTGTGTCTACGTATAGTTTTAATATATAAACTAGAAGCTAACTATATTGACATCACTTCCAATAAAGCACAAATCCACAAAATCTTTAAACCACATATTTGTACTGCTTGATCCAAAATAATAGCCTACATTTTTTTCCCAATATGACTGTCTGATTTAAATGCTTGAATGCAGTAGTGGGTAAAAACGTCAAGTTCAGCAAGATATCATTAAGGAACACTCCTTCACCCAGCCTGTCCATTACCTTGCTTTTCTGCCTGCAGGCCTACTCACATTGTGGGGTTAAACTGGCACAATGACCAGGCCTTTTCCTTTCTGGACTACTCCACATATTCACACTGGCCTCACTAAGCGCAGATGACCTATAGCTTCAGGCTACATCATTCTGCTTTGTCCAGGAAGATCTGCCTGATCCGGTGCTGCACTCTTCACTGTTAAACCAGCAGCACCATGGCTAAATCCCACCATTAAACCTTTAGATGAAAACTCTTGCCCAGATTACATGAAACAGCACATGTTAATCAAACAGCAAAAAATGTCCTTAATTACCTAATGGTGTAAATATTTAAAGCATGTGAGAGGATGTAACAAGTGACAGAAAATAATTCTCAGTGGGTTTTCTGTGTATTTCCGTAATGGTTAGTGGTTTCTCAATGCAGTAAATCGTATTAATCTAGTCCTTTCTCCATTAAACAGCCTAACGATGAATGTGTTGTCAAGGGTTACTAACACATTTTTACTCTGCTGAAATATAATTATAATGTATAGTGAATGTTTCACCAATCTGAGATTTTCACATACTTCGAAGATTACTATAGATTGGTATTTTCTATGAGCATTAGAGAAAAAAAATATTTTTCATTGACAAGACAGAAACTTCTGCCATGTGCATTTCATGCACTGTACACATATTTATTCACAATATTTTAATTATTTATTTACATTTCTTGGAAGGTTAAAAAATCTTGAGATGAACCATCTCTTTTTCCAGATTGTTGCTTAAATCCTTATGCTTGCCCATATCTTCTGCTTCTAACACAACAACTTTGAGGACAATATTAAGAAGCAGGAAAAAAGGACACGCATAAAGATTTGACCGACATTGACAAGAGCCCATTTGTGATGGCTAGACAAGTGGGTCAGAGCATCTCCAAAACTGCAGCTCTTATGGAGTGTTCCCGGTCTGCAGTGGTCAGTACCTTTCAAAAGTGGTTCAAGGAAGGAAAAGCTGCAAAACGGTGACACGGTCATGGGCGGTCAAGGCTCACTGATACACGTGGAGAGCGAAGACTGGCCGATCTGGTCCGATCCAACGGACGAGCGACTCTAACTGCTGAAAGCTTAATACTGGATAGAAACGTGTCAGAAAACACGTACAAGTACACCGCAGTTTGTTGCATATGGGGCTGCTGTTTTGGCAGCAAAAGGGGGACCTACACACTATTAAGCAGGTGGTCATAATGTTATGGCTGATCAGTGTATGTCCTAAAGTTGTGAATATATTCACTGCATTGTATATGCTTACAAATGCCGTAAAGTATTGTTGTTGAAATATTTTTTGAATTCCGATTACTTTCACTTTCAGCACTTAATGCTGGAGTCTCTAGATTCACCGTCGATTAGGTTATGTCAATAAAGCCTTTCTGTGTGGGGTCCGCGTGGCATAGTGGGCTAAGTCACTGCATTGCAGGAAAAGCTATGTCATGATGGTCAGTGGTTCGAGCCTGACTATGGGTTCTCTGACTTTCCCTGGACCTCCTGCACGAGGCAGCGCAAATTGGCATAGCGCTGCCCGGGACTTGGGTTACATAAGTCAGATTGTGTCCTGCCACGCCTCTCTCCAGCGAGTTCTTGTGTCCAGATCAGGAGCCTGTAAATTCAATCGCAAAAGTATAGTTGGTGAATGCAATCATCCCATGCATGATCTGACTAAAGGCTTCCGTGTTGTATGAACAGTGCGAAAAGAATCGACGGCCGGGCGATGTGGTTGAATGAGCCATGTGCGCCCCACGTCATCCCGCAGCTCTGGCCAAGGGGTTGTGGAGCTGCCGACGAGGCAAGGTCAGTGGAAATTGGGAAATTTGGGGAGAAAATGGAGAGAAAAAATGATTTATTTAAACATTAAAAAGAATAAAGCCTCTCTATACTAGTGAAGCACAGTCTGAACTCAGCCTGAACAAGACATACTAGCTAGAACACACAAGTGTACGTGCGTGTGCATGTGTGTTTGTGTCCAAGTGAAGGGTGGATCAAAGTAGGGATGTTATCTGGCCTGATGAGTGCTGTGGTTTTGGGGGGAGGACGGAGATTACAGGGGAATAAATCAACTGTCTTTTGAGCTTCACCACAAATGGTTCCCTTTTTCTCAACCAAGTACACTTGTTTTGAACGGAACCCAATGTGCCCTGATTAAAAGCAGACTGCTATTTGGTAGGGTTCCATTTAAGGCACTGCCTTAGAAAAGCTGTCTTCCCATAATGCTTTGCATTAAACAAACGTCCACAACGTGATAAGATCAAGTTATACCAGAGGCTGTACAAAAACTATAGGTTGAAAGACTAATTGCCAACACTACAATTCCCTTAAAAACATACTACTGAATAATAGTGGTAGAGGAAGGAAATCTGCACACTGCTCACAAGATTTTTTATCCGCAGCCCATGTTTATCCACCAATCAGCATGGAATAGAAGAAGTATTTGGTTAGTTGAGCCTTCTTTAAGTAGTAGACCACTTTATTACACAACATTACATGTAGATAAAAACGTTTAGCTGCTACAACCGACTGCCTGCACTAAGACAAGCTTCTAAGGTTTTAGCAAGACTACTTGGTCCAGTGTCAACTTGGCCCTGTGTCAACATATACATATGGTTTGACACAAGACCAAGCAGATACAGTACATGCATGTGATGGTAAACCTCTGATTGAGTCATGGTACTGTAGCAGTTTGAAATAGGTTTAATACCGAAACATTTAAATGTTAAACTATATGTAATATGTTGCTATGCACAACAAATATTTTGTTTTCACTTTCTTTCTACTGTTTATGCCAGTAATGACAATGTGAAAATAGTACTGCTTTACAAATATAAATTAAAATATAAAGGGAAATGAATAATAGCCTAAATGCATGTCTATGTTACTGATTCTTTACATAACTAGTTAATCAATAAACACATACCTGAGACATCTGTGGCCGGAGGTTGATCTCCTTCAGGTTTATGGTGTGTGGTCGTAGGTTGTTGAGCAGCTGACAAAGCAACACTCCGTCCCGCAGCGTCTGAGCCAGATCAAATACATGAGCAGTATCCCCGGTTACCCGGTGGTTCGGAGGAAGCACCTTGCAACTTATGAGCCACAGCGCGCATTGTCGCCAATTCTCCATCTCCTCAGTAAAATCGATAGGAAAGTAACTTACAAAACGATTATTTCGGTCCTTGGAACCGTTCGAAACGACATCATAAAAGACTGGACGCTAGGGCGCTGACTGGCTGTTCGTGTGCGTTGGGAGGAGTGTGCGTTGGGAGGATGGGGAAAGTGTTGTTACTCCTTCCATCCAATTCAGGGGCATCGCTAGTTGTGTGTCAGTGACTAAAATGTTGATTGCCGAGTGTAGATTGTGGACGTACTAAAAGCTCTGAAACCTCAACCCCCCCTTAAGACTTCCTTTTCCGTCTGTCATATTTAGCTACAGTAGTTGAATTCTGCATAACTTTCAGATGCTTTAACAAACCCCGTCAGCCTACTACATATGCTGCTTAAATCACGTGACTTATCTAGGCATGTGTCATTGATTGATATTTACAAATGCAATTGCCTTAATGCTATTTTTGGCAGTTAGCAAATTAAAGTGCAATGTTTTTGAATAATGCAAAATCAAATATTACGTTGCAAAATATTATCACACTACGATATACAGGATTACTTATTTTACAATCAGAGTTGAAGCCATTGGGTCAGTTTAAATCCGATTCCAGTCATAGCACAATATTAGTAGGCATATTTATTATGGATGTAGCATAGCTAATAATTTCTGTCTTTGTAATTGGCGCATTGAAGTATTATGTGAAAATGCACATTCTGTGTTAAAGTAGACATTCCATGGATTATCTCACTGTTCACTTTAAAATCGTTGATTTGTTAGGGAGAACTGCAGACACAATTCTAACAAAAAGTTGGGACAATATGGATAATGCAAAAAAAAAACTAAGAGTCATTATAAAATTCAGTTTACCCTGTATTGAAATCACATTAATAACACATTTTTTTTTTAACTCTGTGAATTTAATTTATTTTTTAAAATATACACTTATGTAAAATGTGATGACTGCTAAACAAAAAAAACATTCAACTGTTTACCACCGTGTAACATCACCTTTTCTTTTAACACTTATTAAGCATTGGGTACTGAAGACACAAGGCATCTAAATTAACCATTTATTGGATCATCAAGAACTTCAAGGAGAGAGGTTCATTTGTTGTGGAGAAGGTGTCAGGGCTCCCAAGAAAGTCCATGACTGTCTCCTAAAGTTGATTCCGCTGCTCAGTCAGGTCACTACTAGTGCAGAGCTTGCTCAGAAATGGCAGCAGGCAGGTGTGAGTGCATCTGCACGCACAGTGAGATACAGACTTGTGGAGGAAGGCCTGGTGTCAAGAAGAGCAGCAAAGAAGCCACTTCTCTCCAGGAAAAACAACAGGGACAGACTGATATTCTGCAACAGAGACAGTGATTGGACTGCTGAGGACTGGGGACTGCTAAAGTCATTTTCTCTTGAGGATTTTCATTTCCAATTGTTTGGACCATCTGGAAAACAAAGTGTCCTGGGAAGACAAGGTGAGCGCTACCATTTATCCGGTGTCATGGCAACAGTAAAGCATCCTAAGACCATTCATGTGTGGGGTTGCTTCTCAGCCAAGGGAGTGGGCTCACTCACTATTCTGCCTAAGAACACAGCCATGAATAAAGAATTCTACCAACATATCCTCTGAGAGCAACTTCTCCCAAAATCAAAGAAGAGATTGGTGATGACCAATGCCTTTTCCAGTATGATGGAGCACCTTGCCATAAGGCAATAGTGATAACTAAGTGGCTCGGGGAACAAAACATCGACATTTTGGGTCCATGGCCTGAAAAATCCCAGACCTTAATCCCATTGGATAATTTTTTTAATTTAACCTTTATTTAACCAAGTGGGCATAATGAGAACAATTTTTAATTTAAATCAGTGACCTGGTCAAGATAAAGCAAAAAGGTACACGTTCAGACAGAGTTACACATCAGAAGTGCAAAGAAACCTGAGATTTAGAGGTAGAACAAATTGGTATACACTCTAAAAACAAATGGTGCTAAATAGCACTAAAAGTGGTTCATTGGCTTGTAATCATAGGGGAACCACTTTAAGTGCTATATAGCACCTATCTTTAAAAACGGTGCTATGTAGAACCATAAGAGGTGCCATATAGCACCTTAAGCACCCCAAAGAACTGCTGAAGAACCACTGAAGAACCGCTGAAGAACCAAAGTGGGCTTAACAGGTTCTTTAAATGGTAGTGGTGCTATATAGCAGCATAACCACCGCAAATAACCCCTGAAGAACCACTGAAGAACCATTTGTTTTTAGAGTGTATGAAGTGGCAGGTAAATACAATGTAATAAATTAACACTTGAGTATGATTGTGCAAATGGTTATTGTGCAAATAACAGTTGATAAATAAGACAATGAAAATAAAATACTGTGCAAGTGAATGTGTACAAAGGCGCCATGGGGCAAAATAAAGCTAAGGTACTAGATCAGATGGGGAGAGGTAGTGTACATGTCAGAGGGGAGGGTCAGCATGTTCAATGATCAGACAGAATCTCTGATAATCATGATTTAAAGGAAGTGAGGGGGACGTTGGTCACGAGTTTCAGTCTTTTCTGTAGCTCTTTCCAGTCGTTTGCTGCAGCGAACTGGGAGGAATTTCGGCCAAAGGAGGTGTGGGCTTTTGGGGTGATCACGGAGTATACCTGGTTGAGCGTAGGTTACGGGTTGGTGAGGCAATGTTGAGAGGTGAGTTTAGGTACAGAGGGGTTTTTCCTAGAATTGACTTAAATTAGGTGATACCAGTGGGTCAGGCGCCGAGTGTGTAATGAGGGCCAGCCCACTAGTACATATAGTGCATCACAGTGGTGGGGCAACAAATCTTGTAAAATCGTTGTTTTGTAAATGACATCCCCAAAATCAAGGATTGGTAGGATGGTCATTTTTACCACGGTTTTTTGGCAGCATAGTTGAAGGCGGCCTTGTTTCGGAATAGGTAGCAAATTCTAGATTTTATTTTGGATTGGAGATTGTTATTGTGATGCTGCAAAGAGAGAGAACAATCTAACCAGACCCATAGGTATTTGTAGGTGTCGACATATTCCAGTTTGGACCCATCCAGAGTGGAGATGCTAGTCAGGTTGGTGGGTATGGGAAGTGTGCGGTGGAAAAGCATGCATTTAGTTTTGGTGGGATTTAAGAGCAGTTGAAGGTTATAGAAGGCAAGTTGAATGCCATCGAAGCTCTTTTGGACGTTAGTTAACCCAAAGTCTAATGTAGGGCCAGATGTGTATAGAATGGTGTCATCTGCATAGAGGTTAGTTAATACAATGTCTAATGTAGGGTCAGATGTGTATAGAATGGTGTCATCTGCATAGAGGTGGATCTGAGAGTCCCAAGCAGCAAGAGTGACATCATTAATATACACAGAGAATAGTGTCGGCCCGAGAATCAAACCCTGTGGCACCCCCATAGAGACATCGATAGGTCCAGACACCAGACCCTCAGATTTAACATGTTGAACCCTGTCAGAGAAGTAGTTGGTGAACCAGTTGAGGCAGGTATTGGAGAAGCCAATCACACCAATAAGGATGTGATGATTGACTGAGTCAAACGCCTTGGCTAGGTCAATACAAACAGTGGCACAGTAGTGTCTTTTGTCAATGGCATTTGTGATATCGTTTAAGACCTTGAGTGTGGCAGAGGTGACCAGCTCGGAAACCTGATTGCATAGCAGAGAGTGTGCTGTTGGATTCAAAATGTTTGATAATCTGATTGTTAATCTGGCTTTCGAAGACTTTAGAGAGACAGGGCAAGATGGATATGGGTCTATAAAAGTTGGGGTTGAGAGTGTCCCCCCCTTTGAAAAGAGGGATGATTGCAGCTGTTTTCCAGTCTTTAGGGATCTCTGAGGATACGAGAGAGAGGTTAAACAGGCTAGTAATGGGAGCTGCAATGATTGCTGCAGAGAGCTTTAGGAATGACGGGTCCAGGTTATCTAGCCCAGGAGATTTGAAAGGGTCTAGCTTTTGTAGTTCTCTCTGGACATCCTATAATTGAATTTGGGTGAAGGAGAAAATAGGGGGGCTAGGGCTTGGTACTGCAGAGAGTGAGGGGCTGTCAACTGGGGTTGGGCCATTGGCCAGAGTGAGGTTAGCCCGGTGGCCAGCCATAGCAAAGTGCTTATTAAAATGATCAACTATGGCAGTTTTGACAGTAATGATAGTGTTAACAAGCCGTAGAGCAGTAGGCAGCTGGGAGGAGGTGTTCTTATTCTCCATGGTCTTCACAGTGTCCCAGAACGTTTTGGAACTGGTGCTACAGGTTGCATATTTTTGTTTAAAAAAAACAAGTCTTGGCATACCAGTTCCTTACTTCCCTGAAGAGTTGGAGGTTGTACAGATTTTTTGAGGCTCACCCCAAGCCCCAATAAAATGAATTTTTTTTTCTGTTTCCATACTTGGAATTAATAGAATTAATCACATGGATGGAAACACAGCATACATTCATGTAAACATATTCATTTTCATTAAGGGAAGTGCTGATCTCGTCAACCTCCTATACTTTGATCCTGCTCGTAATCGCTCTGTTAGTCTGCCTGGTCAATAATATTGAGAAAAAACAAGGGCTCAAAATGTATGGATTGGAATTACAATGATGCACGAAGCTAACTACTGTACAACTCTGTAAAATAACTGTATGGCTCATCATTTGACATATAATAAATAAAGATGGATAATTAGTAGGGGTGCAACGGATCATGAAACTCACGGATCGGATCGGTTTTCGGATCAGAGTCACGGATCGGATCATTTTTCGGATCAGCAAAATAAAAAATATATAAAATAATTGGAATTTGGGTTAGTTGTTTTTATAATTTTCAGTGGTTATGATGAGCAATATGAGAGAGAAATTTGGTTAATATTGATCGTTGTTTA
>JACXGM010035524.1:0-11650 GCA_016801145.1 Umbra pygmaea | reverse complement strand
GTTAGGGAGAGGTTGAATATGGAGGTGAATACCCCCGCAAGCTGATCGGCGCATCCTCTTAGAACACGGCCTGGAATACCATCTGGCCCTGGAGTCTTCCGCGGGTTCACTCTTTTGAAAGCTCTCCTTACGTCAGCCACATCCAGGGTTAGAGTGCAGTCGTCTGGGTTCTCAGCCAGCTTTTCCGGGGTGATGTTGGCCACCTCAAACCGTGCGAAGAAGGTGTTGAGCTCGTCAGGGAGTGAGGCGGGGGGGTGGGTGTCACAGCTCTTCCTGCCTTTGTACTCCGTTATCTGCTGTAGTCCACTCCACATGCGTCTGTAGTCGGAGCTGTTGTAATTGGACTCCAATTTGTCCCTGTAGTCTCTTTTAGCATCTCTGATGGCCTTCCGTAGGTCATATCTGGCCCTCCTGAGAGCCTCCGGGTCCCCAGAGTTATAGGCAGAGGACCGTGCTACAAGCTTGGCACGGACATTACCGTTAATCCAGGGCTTTTGGTTGGGGAAGGTCTTGACATTGACCCGCGGGACGACATCATCTATGCACTTGGTTATAAATGCTGAGACAGAGTCAGTGTATTCATCAATGTTGTCACCCGCTGCAACACGGAACATTTCCCAGTCTGTAGTTTCAAAGCAGTCTTGGAGAGTAGTAATGGATTGGTCACTCCATTTTTGAATTGACCGAAAAACCATTTTTTCCTGTTTAAGACATTGTCTGTAGGTAGGGAGGAGAAGAATGGAGATGTGATCTGCCTTTCCAAAGGCAGGGCGGGGGATGGGTTTGAAGCTGTTATGGATCGTTGAATAACAGTGATCTAGGGTCTGATCGCATTCAACTTTTGAGTTAAAGCAATCAAGGAGAAAATCAACAGAGTCCGCAGATATGCTTGGTGTTAAAGACAAAGCCTTCATAAATAGCACCCAAGTGTTTTCATTCAGGCATAAGTAGTGTACCTGTAGCAGCTGAGCCTGCCCACTCAGATTTCCTGTATGAAATGCTCTACTGTCTCTTCTTTATTGGGAAAAGCGAACATCAATCATAGATGATTGACTTAATCTAATAGCAAATAAGAAACGGTTGGTGAGAGAATTGTGCACGATAACCTTTATGTAGCAATAACAAATAGGAAATGTATTTTCCTGATTTCTCTAGTAGCGAAAGCAGCAGCGATAGCATTGGTGCTTATCGGTACTACAGTCTTTCACAATTTAGACCCAGGGTCCATTTAATATCGGGTCTCCGTACAAGGGCGGACTGGCCATCGGGAGGTTCAGGAGTTTTCCCGAATGGTCGGTCCATTCTGGCCCGAATGGGCCATCATATTTTACTTTGATGGCCGGTCGGCCTAGTTACAGTCCTGGACATATTAAAACAGGTGACCTGAGCTGAAGTGGACAGGCTGTCGCATCTGCAGGAGCACAAAACTGCACCCTGGCCCGGCTGTCAAATCGTGAGAGAGCGAGTTCCTATATAGTTAGATGAGGAGAAACCCAGAGTGAGTGACGGACGTGGGGAGCAACAGATACAGCCCCACCAAACGTTGGCACCATCCTAGCCTAATCTACCAGCCACAGTGGTGAGTGGATTGTAAATCACATAATCAATTTAATTATTTGTTATTACTTCAAGCATTTAATGTCTCAGATTTGACAAAAATCTTAGGGGTCCCCGCTGACAGGGGCCCAGAATTTTCCATCGCAGAAAGGGGCCCTAATGACACCAGCACTGTGGGGGGCCCGGAAAGCTCCATTGCAGAGGGGGGCCCTGACGACACAGGCACTGTGGCTAGGAGCTCTGGAGCCGGCTGAGAAGGGGCCTGGAGTGCAGCCGGCTGAGCAGGGGCCTGCAGTGGAGCCGGCTGAGCAGGGGCCTGTAGTGGAGCCGGCTAAGCAGGGGCTAAACAGGGGCTTGGAGAGGAGCCGACTGAGCAGGGGCCTGGAGAGGAGCCAGCTGAGCAGGGGCCTGAAGTAGAGCCGGCTGAGCAGGGGCCTGAAGTAGAGCCAGCTGAGCAGGGGCCTGAAGTAGAGCCAGCTGAAAAGGGGCCTGAAATAGAGCCAGCTGAGCAGGGGCCTGAAGTAGAGCCAGCTGAGCAGGGGCCTGGAGATAATGCTGCTCCTCTCCCTTGTCAGCCAGAGCTTGGTGTAAGGGAGGCAGAATCAGCTTGATGTTAGCTAAGCAGGGGCCTGAAGATAATGCTCCTCCTCTCCCTTGTCAGCCAGAGCTTGGTGTAAGGGAGGCAGCATCAGCTTGATGTTAGCAAAGGGGCCTGTGGCTGGTGCAATTGGCTGATAATAAGCTCCATAGGGCCACATGGAGGGGTGTAGCCAAAAGTGCATCAGAGCCTTTGGAATTCTTCCTCCGGAGTTTCCTTTCCAAGTCGTGCTCCTCCCACGGTGATAAAAGGGAAAGAGCACGCAGCCTATTTGCCCATTCTTGGTCTTGTGTCCCTCGTTGATAGGTCGGTCATTCTGTCACGGTGCGGTGTGGTGTAGAGAAGGACTTCCCAAAACTTTGGAACTCAGAGTACTTCAGAAAAGTACTTTTACTCAGTACTTTTGACCACCTCTGCATGTAATGCATTTGCAGGTGAACAGCTGAAGCGAGTGCACAACGGGTATACTTATATAGCTTATTATGCTCTCAGAGTGGCATAAACAGTGAAAATAAAAATATTTTTATATAAGTAGAACAAACGCATGAACTCAAACATATACCACACTCTTTTCACAACCTAGGACAGTTGAAAGTGAACAAGCAAATGACAATACCATATATATTACCATGCTCTCACAGCGGCATGGGACGCTGACAGCTAACGTACAAGTACAGAGCATTAGCAGAATGCAAGCGTGTTATGGCTAACAACGACGCAACCTGTCAGAAATCGAAAGAACATAAGTACTCGTTCATTAAACTTTCAACCTATAATCCATGTTGATCTTGCAAAAACTACAATGAAATCTGAGATTTCTCAATGACAATCAGGCGAAAGAGACAAATTTAGCTGTCTAGCACCATAGACTCCCATTCATTTTGCACTTGCCCGCGATCACACCCAGTGCAACTCTGGTGTAACTGCAACTAAATTCGGTACCATGGGGTTTAATAGGGAGATGACAGGCTCATCGTAGACCGGCTATGGCATTACTGAACCTAGTAGTTCATCCCTTCAGGAGATGATATGTCATCAACAGGATTCAGCAATGCAGGTAGTCTTGCTAACTAACCAACCAGCTTAAGTCATTTAGGTTGGCAAAACCAATTTGTTAGCTAACCAGTCAGCTAAATATCACAGGCCACATATTATGAATCATGCTGTTTATTGACAATACATTAATTGCCTTCACAACATGAAGATAGATTTGTGTTACATGACTAGGATGTTACATTATAAAGTGCTATGGTGAAAACCATCCTTGCTAGTGTGACGCCCTGCCCAGGGAGAGCTGGCATTTATGAACAATATTGAACTGAGATATGGACTCCTTCCTGTATTTTGGTTATGTCTTGGGTTTATTGGTTCATTTTAGTTCCCCTTGTGTTCTTTCAGTGCATTGCATGGTGTTTTTTGTTCTTCCGTTTATTATGTCATGCTTCTTTAAGTTTGTTCCTTGACTTCCTGTGTTATTCCCTACTATGTTAGCCACACTTTTCTCTCTCTAGTATGGGCTGTCATTCGATAGGGATAGGCTAAGGGAGCCTGGTAACTTCTAAATCGGCTAGGTTAATAATGACTTACAGCCATGGGTGATTAGGTAGTTAGCACACACTATACAGACAGCCCGGACTAGAGAGAGAGTGTTGGGCATTGTGTTCATACGAACCAGTTACTCGTGTGAAGAAGTCACATTGTATCTCTTCAGAAGGTCTCCGGGAGCTACTCCATGTAAGTGTTTTGCTTAAGTTCCATGTGGGAGAGTTTAGGCATACAGTCTATTAACTACAATATATCTTAGCTCAGCGTCCGTGCCGCTGCAAAGAGCACGTTGCTTATTTAGTGTTCTGAGTCGCATTAGCTGTATTCCTTGTCTTGGCATTACACATTCTGTGATATCTTTGATCTAATTAATGAACTATTATGGAATATAAACGTCATCCTGCTTTTGGGTCTCCCTCTCTCTACTACACGACACACCGTGACAGCTAGATAACCATTTTGATAACTGCATTATTTGGAATCATGCCTATTGCTAAAAGGTTTATTAGGCAACATATTCAGGGAAATTAGAAATTATATGACATCAGATTGGCTATAGTACCAAAGCTTAGTAAGTTGGCTGTCTTATTTTTAGGATAGTTTCAACTTTGTGTCATAAGATATTGATGTTGTAGAAAATAAGACAATAATCAAAATAATACAAGTCTCAACTTGTCTGTGTCACAGTTATTATATTATTATAAATTGTTATTAACGTATGTGGGGTGCCTTGTTTTTCTAGTTTCAACACATGCCATTTAAAAGTTCTGTGTACGGCCCTGCCCTAGAGCAGTGGTTCTCAAACCTCTTCACAGATAACAGGGAGGGGAGGTACCCTGTAGTAGAACACTATCTCCTGTAGTTACACCTGGCAAATAATCTTCTATTAATACAGTGATAGACAATGCCTTTATTGCTTGGGGTGGGTTATTGTGACTAATAACACAACATTAGAAAGGTTGTGACTGCCATTGTTAAAAACTAGAAAGATAGTGAAAATATTGAAGAAAGATTCTTCTGATCTTAATATTGGTTCGCAAAGCCAGGAGAAACATTTGCAGAAAGATGATGAAGTCCACCATTGTAGTTGCTATGCTTGAAGTTGGCGCTAGCATTTCTGGGAAAGCTAAGACGTATGGCGTTGTACACAGTGACTTAACAACGTCGTTCTCTGGGCTCTCTAGTATGTGGAAAACAAACAGGTCCTGAGAAGGTTCGCAAGTTGAACCAACTGTGAACCAGCACCAGTTCAGAACCAGAGCCAGCTTTGGTTGAAATGAGGTAATAGTGCCATTCGTCTGTCAAGAATGTCACTGTAGGTAAAGCCCGACCACTTTCCTCAGGCCCCATGCACGAGGCAGTGCAAAATTGGCATATCGCTGACCGGATAGATTAGTCAGTTAAGTCTATTCTTCCACGTCTCTCTCCAGCTACTCCTTGTGTTCAGATACAGTGGGTATAGAAAATAATCACCCCCCTGTAAAATAATCACATTATGTTGCTTTGCAGCCTGAAATGAAGACAGACAGTTTTTGTTACATTCAGCTGTATTTACTCAGTGCAACTTATAACATCCAAGTGAACGATATAACACCAACATGTCATTAAAAAAATAAAAAAATAAAAAAACAATCACTGAGTTGGAAAAAGGATCACCCCCTTGTTTCAGTATTTTGTTGAACCACCTTTGCTTTAATTACAGCCTTTAGTCTGTTGGAATACGCCTCTACGAACTTTGCACATCTGTACGTTGAAATTTTGGACCACTCTTCTCTACATAACTGCTCAAGTTCAGTTAAATTTGATAGGGACCGTTTGTGGACTGCTGTCTTCAAGTCATTCCACAGATTTTCAATGGGATTTAAGTCTGGGCTCTGAGTAGGCCATGCAAGGACAATCACCTTTTTCTCCTTCAACCACTGTGTGGTGAGTTTTGCTGTGTGCTTTGGGTCATTGTCATGTTGGATGGTAAATCTTCTTCCCGTTGACAACTTTCTGGCAGAGAGCAGCATGTTTTCCTCAAGAATTTGACAGTATTTTCCATTTTTCTTTCTATCCTGACAAGTGCTCCAGTCCCTGCTACAGAGAAACAACCCCATAACATGATATTACCACCTCCATGCTTTACTGTAGGAATGGTGATATTTAGAGGGTGAGCTGTATCGGATTTTCGCAAGACATATCGCTTGGCGTTGAGCCCATACAATTCCATTTTAGTCTCATCTGACCATAACACCTTTTTCATCATTAGTGCTTTCATTCGTGCACACGTTCATCTTATAATAATCAATCAAATTAGCTATATGACTTGATTAATCTGTGTCGAAGTGTTGATTTCTCCCACAGTCTCCAATACCTTGTGGAATCGGAGGTGTACGGCATGGAGGAGCGGTGCTGGGTCCCGGCTCGGGATGTCCTGGACCCTTCCATGTTGCGGGAAGTCCATATATTCTCTCTTTGGCTCTCAACGGAGGCGGTCGCATTTTCTCCCTCTCCCTTCCCTTATCTTCCCTGCTGCTTGCTCTTGTCTTGTCTGTGTCCTGTACTCTGAGAGCCTCTCGCAGCACTGCTCTCCAAACTACGGAAATTATGGATTTGATTAACTGGTCTCTAAACGCAATTGACACCGTATTCTCGACGCGAAGCTTGGGTTCGGGGGAACCTGACTGCCCTGCTGGAACGTTTGCAGCTGGCTACACGATGGACGCATGGGCGAGGTGGCGGGTCGTGTGTCTGGCGGCTCTTTCCGTGGAGGACGTCGAAGATATCTACCTATTCGGAATCATGATAACAGGTCTTCTGCTGATGGGATTAGGCGTTGCCCGGGTTTATCGTGAAATTAAGAAGACGGTGACAGCTGTTCATTGCCCCACAGGGCTGCCCGTCATGATTGAAACAGTGGGCAGAGCCGTTTGCATTTAGACTGGGTCTTTAGACCACAAGTTGGTTAACATCACAGAGAAGCTCACAGCTTTGCAAAGGAAAGTGGATCGTTTGGTAGACCAAAATGGACCAAATTGACTCAAGAGGGACCAGACGTGTAGATTGGAATGCGGCTGCTACCCCAAGAAGTCAACACATCTTATCTTTTCAGCTCCCCCTCCACTGGCCTTGGACAGGCACGGCTGGATAACATATTCTCCCGGACAGCGCTGCAGTGAAATGCTCTTTTTGTTCCCTCCCCCCGTCACCAGACACCTGGTGGTGTGACTCTGTCTGGTCAGGACCAAGGCTGCCCCGTATCGATATCCTGCGGACTTACCTTGGGACTGTTGCCAGACACAGAAAATCTCCAGGCCTACACACACACGAACTCTCACACATTTACAGATACACCTCCCATCCCCCCCATCCCCCGCCTTCGCAGCTTATACCCTCAAGCCTGATAAGACAGGTCTATGGACAGCGCCTATGAAGGCTGCAGCCCTAGATGCGGGCTGTCTGTTTTGGCTGGTTTTCTCATTTTCCCTTTACCCGCCCCCACCACCCCTGTGCGAGTCTTGTTAAGAGTACTGAATGTGCTAATGTTGCTGAGGTGTTTTTTTTTCATGTTACCACACTGTACCCCCGTAGGGGCATAATATGGGGCTGTTCTTTTTTTCCCCTCATCTTTCCTCATGTAATGCTGTTTTGTTTTTCAAATCCCTGTCTTCCTGTCCTGTCCACCCGATGTGATGTGATGTGATGTTTTGTTATGGATAGGTTGATGGCTAATTTCACTGGTACTTGTACTATGTGACAATAAAGTTAAAGTTAAAGTTGATATCCGTCATCCGGATCGCCCAGTGCCGCATCCCCGGAATAGGCCTTGGGACCGTGGACATTCCGCCACTGGAGCTATGCGTTGGGGGCGTACTGTCACATCTCCCTGTCCTGAGGCTCCCGCTGCTGGCCCGTTGGGTCTTCTGACACCACTGACCCTTCCCATTTCTGCTCAGTGGTTTGTGATGTATCTCATTATCCTTGTTTATATACTGTATGTTAACATACACAAATGTCTTTGTGAGTGATTGTTTATTGTGACGTTTGTGTGTGTAACGTCCAGCCCAGTGTGGGCTGGCACACATGGACAGAGACATGGACTCCTTTAATATATACATTACCTTTTACACGAATTGTTTAGTTCTTTCTTATATTTGTGTTATGTATACATATATATATTCTTTATATAGTTCAGTGCATGCATGTTGATTTTTGTTTTTCCTTTTATTCTTATGTTAATTGACCTTAGGGGTTAGCCATGCCTCTCCCTATTTGGGTTGCTGGGAAACTGAGTTTAGGTTGGTTAAAGCTGGTATTGAGTGGATGGGTTTGATTAAGGATTACGAACAGCCGTGTCCTGTTAGTGAGATCACAGTTCTGTATATAAGCAGCCCTAACTAGTATGAGGCGTGGATCATTACAGTTTTTTCCTAAATTGCTAACACACAAAATGCATAATTTGGCTCATTGTGTCAAAACTCAACACACAAGAATGCTTTACACAACACTTGAAGATTAACATTGAACTGCCATGTCAAAACTGCCATTCTGCAATCAAAACTGCCATTCTGCAATCAAAACCTAACACTCTGACTTCAAAAGGCTCTCTACAGATCAATAGTTAACACACATGCACATGAACAACAAATAGTCAAACATACACAACACACTGGTCAACTTTACTCAAGACACTTCTTTCATTTGTCGTTTTTAAACCGTTTTTATTCCCATAACCAAGCCTCAGTGATACATTTTACAGGTAGTAAAACAACTCCCATTACAAGTCAGGGATCACTCCGTCGATTGGGGTCTGGCCATGTCACCTCGTCCACATCACAGGCGATGTTCTCCCTTGCCAGGCAATGGGAAAATATCGCCGGGCGTGGCGTATCCACCCGTGGATTGAGCCCACCTCGATGGCTCCGCTTGCCTCCTCCATTGCTCACAGGAGAAGCACGCGTGCATGTGTAAGCGGTCATAGACCTTCCACCGCCATGCCGAAAATAATTCCCCTATCAGGTTGAGGACCAGGAAATAAGGGGGCAGTGGAAACTGACATTTTCCCAGATGACAACGAACATGGGCTGCCCTGGTTGGTCCTATGTGACCGCGGCATGTAGTGCATGCAGAAATGTCAGTATGTGTGCAGTGTTGTAGGGACCCAGGGTGGCATGGTGATGGAGGACCCCCTGACCACTAAAGGCTGCACACATGGGATGTTGCCCCCGCACTGCCCGGCGACATTCTCGATGGCCCTTTGGCCGATGATGTTTCGGTCCCGATGTCTGGTTTCTACCAGAGTCTCTTCCTCTATCTCCTCTCCCTCTTCCCTCCCCGTCTCTTCCTCGTTCTCCTCTCTCCTTCAGCCTCCATATTCACGATTGTCTCACGACAGGTGCTCATACCTGAATTATATAGTGACTGATTGGAGTTCAGTTACGGGTTAAGTGTTTTACGATGTGTGCGGGAGTGTTGCTAATGTCATGTGTGTTTTAACTATTGAATGGACGTGCTGACTGCAGAGTGTTTCATCATTGGCCAAAGTGTGTAACACATGCACGATGTGTGTAGTGTTTTGCACCGTGTGTTATAGAATTGTTTACGGTGCCATGCCGACATTGTGTTTATTCATTTGGTGCCTGAGTGTACCAAATGCATGCAAACGTTACGGTTTCGACGCTTTGGTCTGAGCATTCACTTTTTGTGTTTTAGCAATTGGAAAAAACTGTAATAATCGTACAAGAAGTGTACCGAAGTCACGTCTGTGAGTATGTTGAGTTTATATTTATGCCCGCTCCCCTGAGCATTATCGGGAGTATTGTTTACGTTACCTGCCTGCTTCACATTGTATAGTGGAGATGACCGGGAGCTACAAACAAGATATTTGCTAAATGTGTTAGCTTTGCATGTTTAGGCGTTCGCGCTATACCTAGATCTTAACCAGCATCCGTACCACTGTGAGAGTACATAGTTAAGTAATTAGGTCTGTTTTTAAGCGTTCGCTATGTTCTGTATCTTCCTGGATTGTCTAAGCCTTGTGACCAAGGATGTATGGAATAAATCATGAATGACTGCTATCTATTGCCTTCGTGTCTCCCTCTTGTCGCCCTAACCGTGACAGTGTGTGCCTACTCATTAGACTTCATTAGACATATTTCGATCAAGTAATTTTTTTATGGTTGAACATTCCACAAACAACAACATCACTAACCTGTGAATAACATAAACAGCCACAATCAGTTGACCGCACCATAGCTCACATATATGTCAATGAGCTGTGCATGTGCAAACTGCGTTGTCAAGGACCAATCACAAATCTGTTAGTGATGGGGATTCCGAATCACTAAAGTGAACTGAATCATTCAGTACAATTCTTTTTAAAAGATTTGAATCTTTCGAATCACTGATTCGGTTAATGAATCTTTTTGTCGAACTGCTTAATTCCATGTTGTGCCCATGATGTGACCTCATTATTTACTGTGAAAGCAGTGCACTCGTTTAAATTTTCAAGTTATGAAAACAAAAATGTAAATGTCTGTGGAAATTTGCTGTTGATCCTCCACGGGTTGACAAATTTATTTTGCAAGTAGTGCACTTAGCAATATTTTGATTTATTTCGGTGAAAATTGTATAAAATGTAGACTTACATAATACACATTAAAAATATTCACATGTACTTTTTAGGGCAATAAAATAGATTTACGAATGACACGTTATTCTCGTTAAGTATGCTTAGATGAACATGTTTTTATATTAAAGGGTGTGAAGAACAGCCAAGGACATCGCTATGTAAAGACAGTTTGCGCACTCTCGCGACACAAAACTCAGTATTCATAGCCCTTTCAAATCCGTGACAATAAAGCCTTTATGACAAAGATTATGAAGACGAGTTCGATTTCTGCTGCAGTGTGTGGATTATGATAAGTGTGTGGGCATCTATTTATTCAGGGCATGGTGATGACACCTACTAAGTTATAAAAGTTTTTGATTGTGACTTCACCCGTAGGTTACATCTGCGTAATATCTCTAGTAGAAAATTAGTAGAAAATTTTCTCTAGCAGTGATTCAGGTCAGTGTATCATCCGATCATTCAATTATTCCATTTAATCTGGCAAACCAAAAACGAAATAACAAATCAATATTTTGTTTTTCTATATTTCTGTATGTACAAAAAATTGAAAACTGACGTTTGTTTCATTGCTTTAAGCTCGAAACGGGAAATATAATGAACAAGGATACCAAAACAAAATAATGGGTTGAATTTATGCTCGTGTACAGTAGGCAGAAACAAGATAACAGTTTGTTGTTCCGTTTTTACGTTTTTTTTTAAATGGAAAAACAGATTTTGGCTTTGTTTTCTTATCATCTCGTTTCCGGAAGTAAGATAGAAATACATCTGATTTTCCGATTTTTACATCTGGGTGGAGCTACATTTGGAATGCCTGTCATTGGTCAAATAATCAGGTAACACTTACTTTCCCTTCAAAATAGCAGTCCTGACATCTTGATCTCACTATTAATCTACTGTACTATCACTAAATTTACATTCAATGCTATAATTATCCACAAAAAGTATTGTTTATTAACTACCATATTTTAGCACAGATAAGGCCTGCCATATGTGCATTTTAACAAACGGGAATCCCCCCGTACCCAAAACCCGGTGGCGCCTTATATTGCGTGTTTTTACACAAGATAAGTGGGGTATGAAAAAAGTTTATAATTTCACACTGAAAAAAACAGCCTTCGAACATGATTCTGAAACTGCGCTACGGATTCAATCAAGGACAGCGCTGTCAACGTCTTTAGTCTGCACAGACAAAGCATATGAGACAAGCTCACTTGATCCACCTGTGGTTTGAAGGGGATATACCAAAAGATTACTCAAAGTTCAAAAACAAGGAGGCTTTAACTCTATTGATGCAGATCGTTATAAGCTATATTAAGTTTTGAGAAATGTCTAGGTAT
>JACXGM010035523.1:0-11651 GCA_016801145.1 Umbra pygmaea | reverse complement strand
ATATGTCAATACAGGTTCCTGGTTTTCTATAAACACAACTAATCAGAATATTTTTTTCATTTTTCATCTCAATTTCTACAGTGATACATTCCATAATATTATCCATTGCAAATGTCATTTTACTGACCACTTTAGATTTGTATATTTTTTCAATGTATAGTGCAGCCCCTCCACCTTTAGAATGGGTCCTATTTATAGAAAACATTTCATATCCCTCAACTCCAACCATATCAGTTTGCTCCTCACTAAGCCAAGTTTCATATATTGCAATAACAGTAAATTTTTTGTCCAGTTGCCTTAAACAGTTTTTAATTTTTGATAAATTTGAATTAAGGCTCCTACTATTAAAATGTATTACTGATATCAACCCATCCATGTTTACATTTCTTTTGAATTGTTCTTCTGTATAATATTCACAATGGCTGGGTGTATTATTATAAAAATTATTTTCGGAATCAATGTCATTTTCAATATCTTGTGATTTATAATCAGTGTATTCAAAACACTTCAAGTACAGTCTTTCATATTCAGTAAATGAATGAATCATGTCTGAGCTTGTCATGAATATTCATAGTTTGTTCAACTCGGTGTGTATGCCGTTACCTTGATCTTCTTTTTCATATCTCAAACTTATCAAGCTCGGTGATATCCCGGATGTTGAGTACTTTTGCTGCCTCTGGTGTGTTCCCGTTTAATTTAATAAATATTTTACAATTTGAAGTCCATGTTGCTTGAACCTTGTTTTGTTTTCTTAATAATCTTGCTCTCCTTGCGATGTCGGCGTTCTTCTTGGTTAGATGTTCATTAATGTATACATCGGTGCCTTTCAGTTTCCTTCCTTGTCTGAGTAGTGCATACGTTTTCTTTCTGTTAATAAACTGGATTATTATTGCTAATGCAGCCGATTTGTTTTTACTAGGAATGGTATGACAGCCTTCGATGTCTTCACTGGTAACTAAAATGCCCTTGCTGTCAAAAAAACAAAGCACTTGTTGCTCCAGCAACTCCCGGTCGCCCTCCAAAGCGTCGTTTCCCAGCACAACATCACCCCGCACAAGGCCGAGGCGGGCTGCATTTCTTGTAAAAACAGATTTTAAGGGGGAAAAGACACTGATGTCTAGAGGCTGCATGACATGTCCGGTATGTGCTGGCAGCAACACTACCTCTACCATGTTCTCCCTGCAAAACCTGACCACCTCTCTAGATGCATAGGTCTCGTGTTGATCCATAATCAGGAGAAGTGGCCGCTCAGCAGGGGTGACAAAGAAGGCCAGCCACTTCAGGAAAAGCACCCTGTCCATATACACCTTGGGAGAGACTCCATAGAGGGCATGTTTAGGGCCATCCAGGGAGTATGCAGTGCTTGGAAGGCAGTGAGGTTAGATAATGAAGGGTGGGATCCTTTCACCTGCTGCACTCACACAAACGTGCACTGTTGTGTGCTCTCTGGTGGTGTTTTTGCTGCTGGTACACATTTTTTGTGGTCTTTGACACAAACTCGCTCTCTTGATTTTACCTTGTCCCCAAACCCAGTCTCGTCACAATTAAATATAAGGTGTGGTTTGTCTTCAAAGCCATACTTCAAATAAATGGGCTCATAGAGATCGAATAACCCATTAACTGCCTCCTTTGTGGCTCCTTGGACTCGCTCAAGGCTTTGAGGAATCCTGCTTAATAAATTGTTGACTCCTGAAACGTGACCACCAGCTGTCACTGAGACCACGCTCTAGATTTACAGTTGTGGGTCTTCCACTCTTATTTATTTTATTTTTTTTGAAGTGGAATGAAATTTATTGGACATTTCAAACCCTTTTAACAAAAAAAACTGACAAATTGTGCAAAACTATTCAGCCCCTTCACTTTCAGTGGAGCAAACTCTCTCCAGAAGCCCAGTGAGGATCTCTGAATGATCCAATGATTTTATTTTTTTATTTTTTTATTTTTTATGGGAAGGATCAGCTTCGTATTCGACATATGTATTGTCTTTGTTCTAAAATATGCATCATTTCCAATCCCACATTTTTTTTTAATATTATTGCTGTCTATATTTTACCCCACACCTAACCCTTACCTGACCAATAGTTGAGAACAATGACATTTTAACATTTAGCTCTCGCTTATACATTTTATATTTTCCTCAGTCATTATTTTTATTTATTTAATCAACTCTTTATTTAAGTTCAATATTGTCCATCTATCTCTTAGCCACAGCCATGTTGGGTTTCCATTTGCCATGTGTATTTCTGCTGTACTGTGATGCTTCACATAATTATGAAACCTTTCTATTGTCAATGACTCCACCAATTTGGAATTAAAGATAAATATTTTTGCTAAAATAATTATCATATTATTAATTGTCTGACTATTACATTTTATGTCTCCAAGTATTGCTATTTATAACGTTAATTCAAGATAAATATTGCATTTATTCATCTATTCTTGTACCTGTGACCAAAAACAAGCAACATAAGGACAGTACCAAAAAAGATGATCTATAGATTCGGCCTCCTCAGAGCAAAATCTGCAGAGTTGGAAAGATTGAATTCCCCACTTGTATAGATTTCTATTTGTTGACAGTATTTTATATAATAATTTGAATTGAAATATTCTAATTTTTGAGTCTGGTGTTGTTTTGTGTATTAATCCAAAAGCGTTATGCCACGGGATTGGAACATCAAAAATTTCTTCCCAGCTATTTTGTAATTTATATGGAACAGCAACCAATTTTTTTGTTCTTAGATGGAATTGGTATATTTCTTTGTTTATCCGTATTTTCTTCATCCATGTGAGGTCTTTGATACATGGTTGACAGACAAGATCAGACTTTTTCCCCTCTTGTACTTTCTTCTTCCAAGTATATGGTATTGCTGCAGTTAGTTGATTGTATTTTTGTAGGGAGCAAACATTTCCATGTTTTTGTTAACTGTATTGTATGTAAGGCATCACTCCACCGGCTTCATAAATGTCATTTACAAACATTATTCCTTTTCCAAACATCTTGTCAAAGTATACAGGTTTATTTTATCAACTAGTATATGTGAATTTAGCCACAATATTTTTTGTAAAATTTGGTCCCTATTTTCAGGTGGATGAAATTGAAATTGCAACCAACTTTTCATGGCTTGTTTAAAAAATATTGACATCTTAGAAATGTTTTCCAAAATCTGAAAATGGTCAGTTGTAACTTGTACAAATGGAAAGAGATCCTTACTGAACAATGGGTGAAATACTCTTATTAGCTTACTAGAGAACCAATTAGGATTCAGGTAAACCTTTTGTATAACCGATGCTTTTAACGAAAGGTCCAAAGCTTTAATGTTCAATAGCTTTTGACCTCCATGTTCATATTCATTATACAAATATGCCCTTTTAATTTTGTCTGGCTTACCATTCTATATAAAGTTAAATATCTTTTGTTCATATAGTTTAAAGAACATGTCATTTGGAGTAGGCAAAACCATAAGCATATAAGTAAACTGTGATATAATTAGAGAGTTGATTAAGGTGATTTTCCCACAAATAGTTAGGTGCTGTCCTTTCCAGGGTAGCAATATTTTATCTATTTTAGCTAGTTTTGTTAAATAATTCGCCTGAATACAACTCGATCTTTCATATGGTATGTGTATACCCAGTATATCCACATCCCCGTCAGCCCACTTTATTGGTAATCTACACTGCAATGTAAAATTTGAATCTTTTAGTGCTCCAATACGTAATAGAGTACACTTATCGTAATTCGATATTAATCCAGATATGTTTGAAAAGGTATCAAGATCCTTTAGGAGGCTATTTAATGTTTTCAACTGTGGTTGCAAAAGGAAACATGAGTCATCGGCATACATAGATACCTTTGTTTGTAAGCCATGGATTTCCAGGCCCTTAATGTTGTTGTTAGTTCTGATTTTATTGGCTAACATTTCTATTGCAACAGCAAAACGGTAAGCGGACAGAGGACAGCCCTGCTTAACTCCTCTTGACAGATTGAAATCTTGTGAGATATAGCCATTATTTATAATTTTACATCTAGGGTTACTATACATAATTTTAACCCATTTTATAAGAGAGTCTCCGAAATTGAAATATTCCAAGCCTTTGTATATAAAGTTGAATCGAACTTTATCAAAGGCTTTTTCAAAATCAGCTATGAAAATTCGACCTGATAGTCCTGATAGTTCATAGTGTTCTATTGTTTCTATGACTTGTCTTATATTGTCTCCAATGTAACGTCCATGCATGAAGCCTGTCTGATTAGGATTAATGATATCCGATAAAACCTTTTTAATTCTAAGAGCTATACATTTGGCTAATATTTTGGCATCACAGCATTGCAGTGTAAGAGGCCTCCAGTTTTTTAAATATACAGGGTCTTTATATGCTCCGCTTGGGTCCTGTTTCAATAATAATGAAATAAGGCCTTCTTGTTGTGTGTCTGACAATCTACCGTTTACATACGAGTGATTAAAACATGCCAGTAATGGACCTCTTAATATGTCAAAAAATGTTTGGTATACCTCTACTGGAATGCCATCCAGTCCGGGTGTTTTTCCAGCTTTAAATGTTTTAAGCGCTTTAAGCATTTCCTCTTCAGTAATGAGTCCTTCGCATGAACCTCTTTGCATATTTGTTAGTTTTGAGTTATTATCAGGGAAAAAACTCATTCAATTAAAATCTGTTAAAGGTAAGGGAGAAGACTGAAAGGAAAACATCTGTTTGAAGTATTTTACTTCCTGTTCCAGAATTTCATCTGGCGAGTCGTAAGTGTATCCTTCACTAGTGACTAATTTCAGTACATTCTTCTTGGTGGAATTGCTATGTTGAAGATTAAAAAAAGGATGTTCCACTCTTTTTCACAATTTCGAAAGCTAAAAGCTTGATAACGACCCTTGACAATGGGAAAGCATGATCTGCCATCCATCAAATATAGCTTACCAGCTGGCTCTCCTCCTCTGGAGTAATGGCAAGGTTGGAATGAGGGGCATGTGCATACTTTTCTTTCTTATAGTCCTGCAATGTTGTATGTGGAATTGCAAACTCTCAAGACACATCTCTTTGGCTCTGTCCTGCCTCAACTTGAACTAAAGCCCTGTCAAGCTGCTCTGGGGTGTAGCATTTTTTTAGGCGGGGCACAACATCCTGACCACTTCTAGGCATGTTTCTGTCAAAATAAATTATTTTTATATTACAAAGTAGAGTAAAACTGCCTACTAAAGTTTGAGTATAATGAGTATAATTTGTGTTTAAGGCAATTTATGTAAATGGTACTGTGCTGTACCATACAGTAATGTTATATGTGAATTAATTGATCTCAGGCAATGAAAAAGTTAGTGCATTAATTGATTTCAGGCAATGAATAGTTAACTGTAACGTCATAACATTGAGCCATCATGACTCCAAAAAGAAGTGATAGCAAGTATCTATGATACACTATGACACTGACAGCCTCAGCATTCAGAAACGGAAGTTCTTCACAGAAAACCTTTTGAATATGTATGTATGTGCAGTACTGTACTTAAATTTATATTGTTTTAACATTTATAATAATATACATGTTGTTCATATGGACAAACTGGGTGAAATAAATTACTTTACCCAACACTACAGGTCTTCCCCTCGCACTATCACTACCTTTTTCTATCCCCTCAGCAATTTTCAAAACAATGCTGGTGGACCTCCGTTACTTACCTTAACCATGTAAAGACGGAACACGGGGTGTCCCAACAATGATTTATTTGGAAAGGGGAGATAATTGCCTATAAAACATAATTGACCTGGTAGTATTTAATTTTTTATTACCTAAACAAGGTCAACTGTACGGAAAACCGTGAGTCTACGGTACGCCACTCCAGCTTATATAAAAGTTTCTTTTAAATGGTCGATGAGAAAGTGGGAGAGACAAATAGCGTTGTGACGTATACACAGGAATCCCCAGGAATGCCTAAAGAACAAGTGGCTAACCTGACATATTCTTGCCTCCCATGGCCTAGCATCCACTGACGTATATTGCTTGAGACAAGAGATGTACTTTAGTCACAAAGCGAACAAGCAAGAAGTCATGGGGAAAAGTTCTGGTAAAGTTTTTAACCAATTTCCCTACACAAAAGCAATGGCTAAAATATTCACAATAGTTATGAAAGTCGATCTGGTCACAATTCCTGTTGAAATAAAATGATTAGAATCAGTAATAGATGTACTGTACCCATTACTAGTTTGTGATGTGGCCATTACTACAGTAGTTTATGAAAGCAGTAACGAACAGTGTATGAATAATATACTGTAAAACCATAAATATACATTGGTGGCACGCTGGACTCAAACCCTGTCCGCCCAGTTAACAGACCTTAGTCGTTTCCACTACACCATCAAGACCGTATGAACTCAACATGTTTTCGATGGAGTTGAGTTTAACTGGTTAGACTGTGTATATGGGATTTCGTAAATAAAAAGGTATTTGCATATACAGTAGGCAGTTAACATGAGACAAATACACTGCTCACAAAAATAAAGGGGACACTAAGATCACACATCCTAAATCTGAATGAATGGACTATTTGTATGAAATCGTTTCGTCTTTACATAGTTGAATGTGCTGACAACAAAATCACATAAAAGTTATCAATGGAAATTCAATTGATCAACCCTTGGAGGTCCGGATATGGAGTCACACTCAAAATCAAAGTGGAAAACCACACTACAGACTGATCCGACTTTGATGTAATGTCCTTGAAACATGTAAAAATGAAGCTCAGTAGTATGTGTGTGGCCTCCACGTGCCCGTTTGACCTTCCTATAATGCCTGGGCATGCTCCTGATGAGATGGCAGATGGTCTCGTGAGGTATGTCCTCCCAGACCTGGACTAAAGCATCCGCCAACTCCTGGACAGTCTGTGGGTGCAACGTGGCATTGGTGGATGGAGCGAGACATGATGTCCCAGATGTGCTCAATCGGATTCAGGTCTGGGGAACGGGTGGGCCAGTCCATAGCATCAATGCCTTCCTCTTGCAGGAAGGCATTTTACCATCCCATTGTTTTGCTCTGTTAATATAGCATTGTTCCAAAACCTTAAGCTTCCCACAGTACATTTAAGGTGTTTTTTCTTGTTGTTTTTTCATAGACACAGATGCATTTTCAAAAAGCTCTGGCATGTTTTAACCAAACTAAGCTACATCTGGAAAGAAGCACATTATTCTAAGTTTGATTAGCCCATGACTGTTATACTTTTTTGGGCTCTTAGCTACAGTGCCTTGCGAAAGTATTCGGCCCCCTTGAACTTTTCAAACTTTTGCCATATTTCAGGCTTCAAACATAAAGATATGAAACTGTAATTTTTTCTGAAGAATCAACAAGTGGGAAACAATCATGAAGTGGAACGAAATTTATTAAATATTTCAAACTTTTTTAACAAATAAAAAACTGAAAAATTAGCCATTCTAACACCTGGATATGTTTATTTGTGAACCAATCCATTGTAGATTTTGCGTTATGTTTTGGATCATTGTCTTGTTGGAAGACAAATCTCCGTCCCAATCTGAGGTCTTTTGCAGACTCCATCAGGTTTTCTTCCAGAATGGTCCTGTATTTGGCTCCATCCATCTTCCCATCAATTTTAGCCATCTTCCCTGTCCCTGCTGAAGAGAAGAAGGCCCAAACCATGATGCTGCCACCACAATGTTTGACAGTGGGGATGGTGTGTTCAGGGTGATGAGCTGTGTTGCTTTTACACCAAACATAACGTTTTGCATTGTTGCCAAAAAGTTCGATTTTTATCTGACCAGAGCACCTTCTTCCACATGTTTGGTGTGTCTCCCAGGTGGCTTGTAGCAAACTTTAAACTACACTTTTTATGGATATCTTTCAGAAATGGCTTTCTTCTTGCCACTTCCATAGAAGCCAGATTTGTGCAGTATACGACTGATTGTTGTCCTATGGACAGCCTCACCCACCTCAGCTGTAGATCTCTGCAGTTCATCCAGAGTGATCATGGGCCTCTTGGCTGCATCTCTGATCAGTCTTCTCCTTGTATGAGCTGAAAGTTTAGAGGGACGGCCGGGTCTTGGTAGATTTGCAGTGGTCTGATACTCCTTCCATTTCAATAGTGCACAGTGCTCCTTGGGATGTTTAAAGCTTGGGAAATCTTAAACTTCTCCACAACAGTATCTCGGACCTGCCTGGTGTGTTCCTTGTTCTTCATGATGCTCTCTGTGCTTTCAACGGACCTCTGAGACTATCACAGAGTAGGTGCATTTATACAGAGACTTGATTACACACAGGTGGATTCTATTTATCATCATTAGTCATTTAGGTCAACATTGGATGATTCAGAGATCCTCACTGAACTTCTGGAGAGAGTTTGCTACACTGAAAGTAAAGGGGCTGAATAATTTTGCTCGCCCAAATTGTCAGTATTATATTTGTTAAAAAAGTTTAAAATATCCAATACATTTTGTTCCACTTCATGATTGTGTCCCACTTGTTGTTGCTTCTTCACAAAAAAGTACAGTTTATATCTTTATGTTTGAAGTCTGAAATGTGGCAAAAGTTTGAAATGTTCAAGGGGGCCGAATACTTTCGCAAGGCACTGTACAGTATGCAGTACACTCCAGGAAGCAGTGTTGAGGCCTGGTCTTTGTACCACCAAGTTTTACAGTTTTGATTACTGTCCAGTAGTAGGCACATTTTACTAGTCAACGATAATGTATATATCTTAGATTGTTCACAAATCTTGTTAACATATCCATGGCATATTATGGGGAACATTTTTTGAAAACTCAGTGCCATTTTTTTCTAGCCACACCTGTGCAGTACATTTATTTGTTGAATAAAATGTCAGAATTGAACAGTTTTTAATGAAAATATATTGTTAATGTTCTAAAGATCTGAATGTATGATAAAGCCAGGTGCAAACATTTTTTTCATTTTGTTTACACACAAGATGAAAAAAGAATTACAGAGGGATTTCAAGATATCGTCTTTCATTACCTAGGAAATCACAATAAACTGTCCATAGACTTAAAATATCACAAATAGGAATAATTTATCAACAAATCCCTCTGTAAATATATTCAGAAAACTGCTAAGTGTATAACTGGAAAGTTTGGTGTATATAGGTGCTACTTAGGCTGAGATATGTCTACTGGAAAATTACAAAAAACTCATTTTGATAAAACAGCATTTAAATAGGGAAAAACACAGAATAAGTGCTCAGGCCCATAGTGATAATATTATAGAATATTTCAAACTCATGAAAATTGATTATTTAATAACACGCCAGGGATATAAGGCCTACAACTGCTGCAACTCAATGAATTAACTTTTGTGTATCATGCTTTGCCAATAAAACCCACGCTAGACAGTTTTATGGACACAGAACAAAACCAACAGTAGATGTCACAACTTTCTAAAGTCTAATTGTCCAATCCAGCACCATATTTAGGTCCCTCTGACATCTCTTGCTGGTGCCTTTTCACTTGTCTGTGCTCACAAGTTTTAATTTCTTTTCACTTGAGTGGCAAAAACCCAATTTATTTTGGATAGGCCCAGGGAGTAGACCATCAGTCATATCAGCCAATTGGACAAGCAAACCATAAATGACTATAAAGAATATGGCCATCTTATAATGTTATACTATTACAACAGATCCATAATTGTATATATATATATATACCTGCACGTGCATTGGTGTGTCAACCTGACTACAAGAGCGTGGACTCCACTCAGAGCCAGTCCTGACCTCCCTGGGGCCCTAAGCAAAATTCTACTAAGGGGCCCACCTTTCTGACCCCTGTCAACCATTTGCCAAAATCTTTCAAATAGTTAGGATGCACTATGTAAATTTCCATTAATCTCTTCAGGAATTCCGTGTAGGTTTTATTATTATTATTCTTTCTTAGATATGTTTTCATAGAACATTTGAAAAAAAACCAGGAAAAATACAACTAATTTCTGAAAATACACATTATTATTTTGTCCATAATATGCATTTGGTTGCTAGTTATAGTGAAATTTGTCATTCTAAAACTGTCCATACAGTAATTTGTATAACTTAATTGATGTTTTCAAACCTTGGATCAAATATGCAAGCTCCTAAAGTTTACTAGTCCAAAAATGTTTTTGTATTTTTGATTGTTTCCAAAATATTTTACACAGATCGGGCTCCTGTGAGTTCAAATGCGGAAGTATAGTTGGTGAATGTAATCATCTCATGCATGATCTGACTAAAGGCTTCCTTGCTGGATTCCCAGTGTGAAAATATTTGGCAGCTGGGCAACATCTGGTTGGATGAACCATGTCCACACCCCACGCCATCCCACAGATCTATCTGTTGTGGAGCTGCCAACAAGGCAGGGTTAGAGGGAATTGAGATGGGAGAAAAATCAGGAAAAATCACACATAATAAATAAATAAAATAAGTAAGTTGCATAGAAACATTGCCTTATAAAATTATATTTTGTGAAATATAATCATCATCATCATCAAATTTTATTTCTATAGCACATTTCATACAAATTAATGTAACACAATGGCCCTCATTTATGAAAAGTGCGTACGACCTAAAACAGGTGTACAACGGGTGTACGCCGATTCCTACGCAAAGCAATGGATTTATCAATTTGAACGTGATCGTAGGCTGCGATAAAATCTCACGTCTGGTCTGACTTCGTGTACGCAAATTCTATAGTGTGACTATGCGGTGTTAATGGTATAACCACCCGGTTCAGTGAATTGTTGAACCAGCAATCATTGATGAATGTTTCTGCATCGCAACCACCCCATATTGTAAATTACATTTCAGAATTACAAATTAATTATATACATCACATTGCTAAGTGTTTTATTTTTTTCCCTTTCACTTCAGGTTGGCCTAGAACATGAGGGCTGACATTAGGCAAACAACAATTTCAATCAAATAATACAGGTCCTTCTCAAGAAATTAGCATATTGTGATAAAGTTAATTATTTTTCATAATGTAATGATAAAAATTAAACTTTCATATATTTTAGATTCATTGCACACCAACTGAAATATTTCAGGTCATTTATTGTTTTAATACTGATGATTTTGGCATACAGCTCATGAAAACCCAAAATCTCAAAGAATTAGCATATCATGAAAAGGGTCTCTAAACGAGCTATTAACCTAATCATCTGAATCAACTAATTCACTCTAAACACCTGCAAAAGATTCCTGAGGCTTTTAAAAACTCCCAGCCTGTTTCATTACTCAAAACCGCAATCATGGGTAAGACTGCAGACCTGACTGCTGTCCAGAAGGCCATCATTGACACCCTCAAGCAAGAGGGTAAGAAACAGAAATACATTTCTGAACAAATAGGCTGTTCCCAGAGTGCTGTATCAAGGCACCTCAGTGGGAAGTCTGTGGGAAGGAAAAAGTGTGGCAAAAACGCTGCACAACGACAAGAGGTGACCGGACCCTGAGGAAGATTGTGGAGAAGAACCGATTCCAGACCTTGGATGACCTGCGGAAGCAGTGGACTGAGTCTGGAGTACAAACATCCAGAGCCACCGTGCACAGGTGTGTGCAGGAAATGGGCTACAGGTGCCGCATTCCCCAGGTCAAGCCACTTTTGAACCAGAAACAGCGGCAGAAGCGCCTGACCTGGGCTACAGAGAAGCAGCACAACAAAACAACAAC
>JACXGM010035522.1:0-11651 GCA_016801145.1 Umbra pygmaea | reverse complement strand
TCAATTTATGGACAATTCATAATGATATCACATCGGATAGTAGGCTTTAGTACAAAATGGTAGACTATAGTAAAATAAAAAGTGCTTAGAGCTGCTAAATGTATTTGTAGTTTGTTGATTTCCAAGTATAAAACTTGGTGAAATGTTTTCAGTGTGTGTGTATCAGTTTTTTTACATTTCCATCTCATTTTACCAAAACCGTGATAATATTGATAACCGTGATAACTTTGGTCACTATAATCGTGATATGAAATTTTCATACCGTCCCCTCCCTACTAGCAACTAGCTTGGTACCGTTGGAAAGAGGATAATTAGACACAAATAATGAGTGGTGGCTCATTTCTGTGGGTTCATCAGAGCCAGAGAAAGCCAATGATGGTCTTTCTATTTGACAAAAAATATCACAGACAGGAAGTAGGAAGTAAAAATGACAAAAAATAAAAAATGTACAATGATGTAGGATATCATTCTGCATAAAACAACAATTTTTTGAGTTTTTTTACCTGGGTTTTAAAAAACATATAGAAATCTAGTTAGAAATGAGTGCAGCATTTTGATGATGACTTGTTTGTATGGCCTCCAAACATTGCACACTGTTCCATCCTGGGGGATTGACAATATCCAATAAAAAGTCTTATTCATCATGTTTACATGCTTTTACACATAAAAAACAAAATATACATACGTTCTTAACAGGGCCGGAGTGGGAAACATTTTCAGCCCGGGAGTTTTATGGTAAACCAGCCCATTTTGTGATGGGGTAAATAGTAACTGCAAATAATCTAATTGCTTTACTTGTGTTATTTCCTACTGTACATATTTCATATATTAATTTATTTACAGAGACAACTTAAATGTGCTAACACTATTAAACAAAATATCCTCAGTAATTAGACGACTACAGTAAATACAGAGTCTTGACCAAATAAGATAAATGTTAAGTTTGAAGAATGAGGTTATACTGCCCATTTCTTTTTTTATGTTGTTTTTTCGCAATCGCTAGGACCCATTTCCCAGGTTTCTTTTTCAAAACTCTACACACAGTTCCACTAACCAGCTTTCAGTTTTGCACAGCAGTTAATTTCACATAAAAAATCCACAAAAACTACCAAAATAATTTATACATCTCAAATCAATTAATTCTTCCATAACTCTAGCAACAGTTGTCACCCAACAAGCACACTGTCAATCATAAAACAATAACCTAAGCAAAACTAAAAACAGATTATTTCTTCACAAACAAGAATGACCCCTGTCCACTGTTTTGAATTCAAATGCAGAAAACAGGGTTACCATTCACAACACATCTTATGTCATCTTGGGCAATACACCTCACTTATGAGAGCAATACACCTCAATTATATTCTGATGAAGTACCAGTCCTTCTCAAGAAATTAGCATATTGTGATAAAGTTTTTAAAAGCCTTAGGAATCTTTTGCAGGTGTTTAGAGTTAATTAGTTGATTCAGATGATTAGGTTAATAGCTCATTGTCGCACCTGCTTCCCTCTCAGACGGCAAGCAGCATTCGCGGTCCCCGGAATATTAAGGGAATCCTATGTTGCTGATTATATGTGTCTCTCTAGCACACTCTATGTATGGCAGGTGTTTTAGTTTGGTTCATTAGACGGGTATTTAAGGCCCTGATCAGTTGTACTCATTTGTTGGTTGTTATTTGTTGCTGATGAAACGCTGCTTATGCCTGTTTATGTTTGAAAGAGTCTCTGTACTTGTTACCTGTTCCGTTTAAGCGATTAAAAGGAAAGACCTGTCTCCTGCGCCTGACTCCGTCCACTTGTATTACGACACTCGTTTAGAGACCCTTTTCATTATATGCTAATTCTTTGAGATAGGAATTTTGGGTTTTCATGAGCAGTATGCCAAAATCATCAGTAATAAAACAATAAATGACCTGAAATATTTCAGTTGGTGTGCAATGAATCTAAAATATATGAAAGTTTAATTTTTATCATTACATTATGGAAAATAATGAACTTTATCACAATATGCTAATTTCTTGATAGGGACCTGTATATTAGCCCTAATCTCATCTGAGACTACAGCTCTTGATCGTCCTCTCAGTCTACTCCCACCACCCATACACACTCCTCTTCTTCCTCTGTCAGACACTTCTCTATCTCTGACTGGGTCCAGGTTGACATTACAGTACAAAATTATTACTAAAGTAAGATGTCTCTTTTTGTATAGATGGTAATGACATTGAAAAACTCACACCTGAAATGTTAATACAGGACTTATACCAAAGTACAGATTTCTGAGGAGATTTACATTTTATTCCAGTAGGCTATATGTCATAGCCTAGGCCTACTTTATCCAATAATCAATAGCTTCTGCCTGGCTCAGCCCTGTCAGAAATATAAATTATGCATGAATGAAAAACATGTTATTAATATAATAATATGAACTAACTCCTACCTTGGTGTTCCAGTAATGCAGCCTGCCTTAACATAACTGTTTTGTATCCCTGTTTGTCTCATTATTAGCTAAAGCAAAGTTTACAATGATAATTATTTGGTTATGAATGATGACTTACCGTGTGTTGTCTTTCACTGCATATCGTTTGTTCTCTTATTAAATAATTTAAATAAGCTACGTTCACAGTTAGGCTATACATTTGAGCTACACAGTTAGCTAGTTACATGTAATACAGTAACTTTGCAGTAGCATAAGGTACATAACCAGAGCTCTTGCATGCTGGCTAACTACTGACTGACTGTAGAGCTAGATAGATAGAGACCTGACTGAAATATCAGCAACTATTTACTTTACCGTTTTGAAAACTCATTTTCCAACAGTCTGCTTTGTTTTGGAAGAGTTTTTCTATTTCTAAAAAAGGCGCAGGAGTTAGCTAATATACTGTCGTAGCTAATAGACACTATTAAGTTATTTTGTATGGCAACATGTCTGCTGCGTCTCTCTGCCATCACGCGCACTCAGGAGAACAAACTACCGGTAAACTAAACACGCGCAGGGAGTAAACATTTGTGATTCCACTCTTTGGCAAAGAGGTTGGTGCGATTACAATTTAGATAAACATTATTAACATAATTATCGTTTACCCACTTAATATTTAATAAACTAAATGACATTCCTGGTCTGGTGACCAAAAATCTCAGTCTCTCGATGTGCAAAACTGATAGAGACATACCCCAAGCGACTTACAGCTTTAATCGCAGCAAAAGTTGGCGCTACAAAGTATTAACTTAAGGGGGCTGAATAATTTTGCACGCCCAATTTTTCTGTTCTTTACTTGTTAAAAAAGTTTGAAATATCCAATAAATTTTGTTCCACTTCAAGTTTGTGTACCACTTGTTGTTGTTTCTTCACAAAAAATTACAGTTTCATATATTTATGTTTAACGCCTGAAATGTGGCAAAAGGTCGAAAAGTTCAAGGGGGCTGAATACATTCACAAGGTACTGTACAATTTTGGATCTGAACCAGCTGTTCTGGATGTCTACATCGGTCCCATTGTTTGAATTACTGAGGTGATGAAGCGGAAGGAAATCTGCACTACCATCCATTTTGGTGGCTAATGTTAAATACTAACCCTTTAAAGTCCATTGACGCTCTGGTGGGAAAACGCGATTATCTTGCGAACCCTACATGCTACCAACTAAAGCTTGGTACCGTTGATCACATGAAAATAATGAGTGGTGGCTCATCTCTGTGGGATAAACACAGCCAGAGCTATGGTGCCTCAAAGTCGGTCATGTTTTTTAGACAGTCGCCTATTTTACTGAACACATTACAGACAGGAAGTAGGAAGTGAAAATGACAAAATAACAACTCTGCAATGATGTAGGACATCATCCTGCATAACACCAACACTTTCAAAAAGTGAAAAATGAATGGGATTTCAAAAACGTATAGAAATATAGTGAGAAATGGGTGCAACATTTTGATGTTGACTTGTTTGTATGGCCTCCAAACTTTGGTCCAGAAAGTTGGTATGACTTCACAATAAGTAATAAAAAGCCTTATTCATTATAGTTTACATGCTTTTACACATAAAAAACAACAAAATATACATACGTTCTTTATTTTTTTGGGATAAATATTTAATAAAACATAAAATTCAATGACCCAGGAGGTTGGATTTCATTCATCTATGTTGTAGCCATGGGTCTGCTGAGTCCAGAACCATAAGTAGGTGAAAGTATGACTTTTTTAGAGGCCAAAAAGTAAACTATGTGCCAGGCGGACCTAAAACCCCTTAGACCTTGAATAAGGTAATAATAACAATATCGACAAGCTCCATGCAAGGGTAGTCTTTCAACAAGATGACAAACACTACAAAATACTACTTTTTTCAGAGACAGCTGACTGAGGAAATGGAAATTGAATTTGGCGGTTTCTCTATGCAACAGAAGCAACAGAACAGAGGACTCAACTCAAAAGTTGAGGAGGAGGGGTGTTCCTCTTTGTGAATGAAAGCCCAAACAAAATCCAAACTTTATATTCAAATGACTTGTGGTAAGAACACGTTATGTAGGCCTTGGATCATGCAGATACCTAGGGAATTTATATCTGTTGTTTTCAATGCTGTCTACATTTTGCCTCAGGGTGGGACTGTCTATAATGAAGAGGTCAAAGATCAGGCAGTATAGTGCTAGTGTTACAACCTCACCCTGAACGCCAGCAAGACAAACAAGCTGATGGTGGACTGCAGGAAGTGAGAAGAGCATGACCCCAACATCACCAATGGAGTTGAGGTGGCGAGGGTTCAAGCTCACTGCCATCCAAGACCTCTCTCTATATAAGACTAACAGTTTTATCGATTGCCTGTTCTTGACAAAACTCAGAGAGAAATTCAAGATAGCTATTGCTGGGCTAATTGCTAAAAAATTGGTCATTACCAATACATCTACATTGCTGTGCTAGCAATTGTATTGGACAGCTGAATACAGTTCAGTTCAAGATTGTAGAAAAGGTGTTCTGAGCTAAAGCTGAAGCTGAATCCAGTCCCTCTCTATGTTTCTTCCAAGGTTCCAGTTCTACTAAGAAGTTTTTCCAACCCACATGTTTTAAGTCTTGTTGCTTGCTCTTCTGTGTTTTAGACCATATAGAGAATATCTTAGACATAAAACATGCTAATAATTGGCATAGCTAAATCACTGGAGACTGCTCACCTGCCCATCTAACCTGGGCACAGGGCTTTGTGATGATAAAAATTCCAAACATGATCTAGCCTTCCTTCTAGACTCTTTGTTAGTTTCGAATGGGATGGAGTACCCGAACAGATTAAAATGGCTAAATGTCATGCCTTAATACAAGCGTAATTTCAGAATAAACCATGTATGTTTTTTCAGACTTGCTTGCCAGGAAGGCTAACCCCGTGAGTCAGCCATCTCCAGTACTGTTTCTCCATTACTGGAAAATAAGGCTCCCTGCACAGCCAACCAAGCTCCCATCACAAAAATACCATCTTCCCAGGCTAATTACACATTCAGTACACTGAAAGAGGCTGGTCAGCCAAAGAGAAAGACAGAGGAAAGAAGAGATATGAGGTAGTAGCAGATGGCCTGAGGGAGAGTCACAGAGCAAGAGAGAAGACAAGAGAAAGACTAACATGAAGAGAGAGTGTAGAGTAGACAGAGAGAGAGGAGGTTGAGCGAGAGAGCGAGTCCTTTGTGTGTTTATTTGTTTTTCACCCTTCTATTCCCATGCCTATTCTGAATGAGATGAAAAAGTTTGAAGTTTGGTGGAAAGTTATACAGTTTGTTCCCAAGTGTTAATATGATAGAGGTTTCACTGTTTCAGACTGCGTCTGATGGATGAGTATGGAGACTAGGAGACTGGCTGGGTTTAATACAAATTTCTCACATCAAGCTAATCAAAGAGTGATTCTAGACTGGGATTCACTAAAAAGAACCATAGCAATGTTTAAACAGTGTCTTCACAGTGTCAAAAAACATTAATTTGCACTAATAGAAGGGATTTATACCAGCCTCATGAACAGTGTGAGTTAACCTGACCATTGAAAAAAGAGCTACTGTGTACATTCTGCAATGTGGGTTGGATTGAATAGAGCCAGACTGTTCATTGGCCTTCTGTTACGGCCTTCGTTTTGACCACAGACACGTTCAATGTTTTCCTTGTGTTAGTGTCTATGCATGCCTTTTACCACAAACCTGATGTCCATTCAATGTCTCCTTTAGCAAAGCCCATGTTGGAAGAAACATTATTGGGAATCTTTGAGCTGCAGTTCATGTATTGGCTCATGTGAACCTCAAAAGGTTACCCATAAGTCACTCTGACCTTTAGTACATTGGGTCTGCCATAGCAGTGGTCAATATAGTCAGCTGATGTTGAACATAGAAAGCCATGTCCTCTATTGTCACACAGTCTAGCCTGCCTGTGTCTGTAGTGCCATGTATAAAATACAATAGCTTGTACAATAAAAGAGTGAACAGTCATTTACAGGCATTCCTCTAAATGTGATTGTATCATGTCATTGTACACATTGAAACCATAGCTGTGCAAACACAAAAGAACATGCTAAATGTGGTCAGAGTACATAAATGAAAAGATCTGTTTTAACTCCAAGCTCATTCAAACTCTTAAGTGTGCATGGGTTTCTTCATGATCAGCATAAAAGGCAGGCGTGCGCACATACTGAAGAGACATGTGCTACACTTCCTCCACAGTGACTTGTTTAGAATACCCTTAGCTTTAGTTTACTGAGCCAGCCGCACACTGCAAACTGGAAAGGCCTGAGCCGGAAACAACGCAGAATGGAATAGATAAGCCACACACTGAAGCATTGTGGGAAGTGTGAACAGTACCCAGACACGCCAGGGGAGTCCATCAATCACATACACACAGACCAGGGATGGATCCTCTGTTTCCACTGAGAGAGAGGGATGGAGAGTAGCGTGGAGAGGAGGTTATGGGTTAAAAAGAGTTAAGGTGGGGTGGGTTTGTGAGACAGAAATTAAACAGGGATGTTTTTGTAAATGTTATGCACTGTTATCCCACAAGTTTTCAAGGCCAGTGTTCTGTTACATGTCAGTGGTTCACTGGTACCAGCCTTACCAGTCAGTCAATACTGCTGAAGGTCACAGGTGATCTGTCTCTAAGCTTATGCATGACACACACATATACAGCATTAAACACCTTAGGAGAAAACGTCTGCTTTTCATAAACTAGCATTTAGAGAAGCCGAGCACATTGAAGAAACTAAAACTAGAGAGGCCGGTAAACAGATAATGTGTTCTTAGGAGAGGAAATACGGGAAGCGAGTGCAGTAAAACATGTCTGTCATTCCATTGGCTGCAGATGGTGTAGGAGGGGTTCTAACACGTTGGACACTGAGGTTAGCAGGGATTAGTGTGGACAGGCTGGGGGTTTCTCAAGGGACCCTGTTCACATCCAGGCCATGGATTAGCTCACTCTCTGTAGTTCCTCCATGGTTTCCTGGTCTTGCAAATCAGCACTCACCATTAAGCTAGAACAGACAGACAGACCAAACTTAAAACCTCACTTACGGTAATGTACTGAGTTAGAGGGTGTTCCAGTAACAGAGGTAGATATGAAAGGTCATCCAGTAACTTGCATAAAAGTCTGCAATAAAAAAATAAAACCAGTGATTATTGGAGCACAGAGGTTTGATGGATTTTATGGAGAGACAGACAGAACTTGAAAATGAGAGTGTTTTTAATTCTAAAACAGTTAGGTTAAAATGTCACAAACAATTGATATAACCTATCTAGTCTATGAATCTATGAATGTTTAGACACCGCAAATGTTTTGCATTACATACTGCCTTACCCTGCTCTGCCCTGAAAGACTGTTGATATACCTCCACCTTTCTGCCACCTTACACATTCATGCTCCAACACACACACACATGCAATCACCCTGTTTACCCCAAACCCTGATCACGCACTAACACAGAATCACCCACACACAAAATGTGGTAAATCGCACACAGAATTCCGCATAAAGTCTCCGCCCACACATTCCCATCTGTATTTCCTGACCCTGAATGTGTACTGACAAACACATTGGCCTTAAAAGGACATGTACTTTAAAATCTCCACCTGAAGAGAACTGGCCCCGCTCACTGAATCCAGTCCCTCTCTATGTTTCTTCTAAGGTTACAGTTCTACTAATGAGTTTTTCCAACCCACTGTGCTTTAGACCAGGTTTCTATAAATTGACTTTGTGACAACTGCTAATGTGAAAAGGGCTTTATAAAATAAATGTGATTGAATGATTGATGTCTAGTCCTCCTCACGTGTCTGGTTCTGTCTGCCAATATAAACAGTTCCTGACTCAATCCAATCAACAGGTTCTGAACTCACTCTCAGCCAATCCCTGCCTAGTTGCTAGGTTAGGGGGAAAATAATTTCACAGCCCAATTTTACTAACCTCTTAGACTACAATTACAAATACATTTAAAAGCAAACAGAGATGGTAGGGACAAAAATATTATGCTTCTCTTAACACTAATAAAATGCTCCAATAAACCTGTTATTAAAAAGCTAAGAAATGTGGGTCCTTTGTGCAGGTTTGCATCCTGGTCACGGCATTCCAGCATTGCCCAGAGGCGGTGCTAGGGGTGGCGCAAATTGCGACAGCACTGCCCGAGGTAGATGGGTAAGTAGTCGGACACAATTACTCTGACACATCGCTCTCAAGCAGCTCCTTGTGTGCAAGTTGGGCGCCTGTGAATTAAATCACATTTGTATACTTGGTGAATGTGTAAATGTCCCATATACAGCTCTGGAAATAATTAAGAGACCTTTGGAGAAAAGAAAATATTAATAGTTATGTTTTGGGGAAAATTGAAAATGTTTGTTTTATTCCATAAACTACTGATATAAAAATATTTTCGTTCAGACCATTAATTTGCAGACAATTACAAGTTGTCAAAAAGAAGCAGTGTTGTCAGACCTCAAATAAAGCAAAGAAAATAAGGATATATTCATTTTTAAACAAAAAAACACTGTGTTAACTTAGGAAGATTTCAGAAATCACCCTTAAGAAAAGACACATGCATTTCACATGTGGAAAATCACATGATTTCACATGGGAAATTATAACATGTTATGCACATGAGCTTCCAATACGTTTTTGGAATTTTTCACGTGCTATTTCATGTGTGGACTTATAACATGTTATGCACATCAGCTTCCTACAGTATGTGCTTTTGGTTTTATTTCTCATGACTTTTCAATGTGCTTTTTGAACATTTCACATGTGCATTTACACATGTTTAACCATGACAAATTAAACATGTGGATGGGATTCAAAACCACAGGTGATAATACATATCACAAATCAGAATGTATATTTGAATATGATGTTTTCTAAATTTGTATGTGTAAAGTATCCAAGAGGCAATGTACTTTACAGATATGTGGATAAATCTAAGATGTCTGGTTCTTTTTGCTGTTGAAAAACAATGAAAAAAAAGATTTATTTTCAATTTCACCAATTGTTACTTTTATGTTACAGTCCTGTCAAAAATCAATTATGCACATTTGATTTTTAGGACAGGAAAACAGAAAAGCGTATGGCAAAGTAAGATATCTGCGAACACCCTCCCAGGTCATTTATCAAACTACAGAGGTACAAACTCGACAGGGGTGAAAAAGGTGACAGAAATGTGAACCACTCCAGTTGATTTTAGCATGAGGATGTAGGGAAAAACTCACCCTAGAATGAATGTATCATCTTACTTCTACAAGAATATTGTTAAGGGGGACATCAAATATGAAGCAGTTCTAACAATAAGAAAAACTCAGTCACAACTGTTAGAATCTAAGGCATGAGCAGTCTGCATGGGGTAGTGGGCTAAGACTCTGATTTGCAGGACATTCTATGTCATGATAGTCACAGGTTCAAGCCTGATCAAAGGTTCTTTGACTTTCCCTGGGCCTACTGCACGAAGCAGCGCAAATTGGCATAGCACTGCCCGGGATTTGGGTTAGATAATTCAGATTATCTATTCTCCCACGTCGCTCTCCAGCGAAGCCTTGTGTTCAGATCAGGCACCTGTAAATACAATCGGTGAAGTATAGTCAGTGAACGTAATCATCCCATGCATGATCTGATTGAATGTTTCCATGTTGGTTGAACAGTGCTAAAAGAATCGGCAAGGCAGGGTTAGTGGGAGTTGGGAAGGAAAATCTGAAAAACAATTCACAAAAAAAAAGATTTCAAGATGTGAAATGACAAATACATCACATTAAGTGACATAGTAAATGGACTCCATTTATATAACGCTTTTTCTCACCAATGGCCACCAAAGTGCATTTACTTGAACCTCACATTCACCCATTCATTCACATTCATTCAGTAAAGTAAAAAATGAAGAAACGTGAGATTCCGGTCATTTTTCACAGAAGCTACAATGAAATGACGGAGCATTTACAAAGACTGAAACAAAGACTTGCAGTTGCAAGGGTGTCTGTGACGAAATTGCTGCGGACACTAGAAGAGGAAGCGTCTAAGTATAATGTGAGTTGTGACTGCCTACGTGAGCTACTGTCCATGTTGTCGGTTAAAGAAAAGAATCTCCTGGAACTAGAAAAGGATACTGAAGAGGAGAGTCTATTACACGTTTGGCTGTGATAATGGGCTGCATATTCATAGGGAAGATAAGTTTACTCCACTCGATAAAGGTTATTTAACACGAGGCTCAACACCTATGAGACTTACAATACACTTATTGACCTGACATGACTGAAACCATACCAAGAATGTACCACTATTACGCACTATGACAGGACGTCGCATTACACATACTGTAGCCATCGGATAGCCAAAATCAATGTCCTAACCAATTAAACAACAACTAACTCACAACACCCAGTCACAACACCACAAACATGCAAAAATTCCAGAAGGAACAAATCGGATTCAACAGACTTCCCCAGAGGTTGCAGACAAACCGATACGAGTACTTTTAAGAACTATGCCAAATGTCACATTTATCAAGCTAAAATCTGCTATTTCTTAGATATAGAATTCAAATATAATTCAAATATAGCCAATTCAAATATAGAAAAGTTAATCTTCCTACATATCCAGAAGAACATCATTTACATTGCAGGTCAAGAATGTGTAATATTTATTACAGATCAGATGTCAATGGTTTACGTCTCCTTCCCTAATTAGCTAAAGTGAGAGAAACACGTAAACGCGAACGCAATAGATGTTTGTGTTAGAATTTGCCCTAAGAATCGCAGACGTTTTGTGTAAGATGAGAATGTCTGTTTGAAGTGACTTTCTCCAAAACAGGGATAATTAGCCTACCTAATCATATATTATTCTGTTAAGGTATTTGATTGTTTTATTGTAATCGGTACACAATTATAGCTGTACTATCACTGTAATCTATTGAACAACATATAAAGGCTACATCGTATTTCCTTTAAGTTATATTTCTTAACGTTAGTATGTCAGAACTCAGAAATATCACTATTGTCACAGTTGGTGTTGTGTTGTGGAGAGACAGGAGACCAAGCGCAGGAGGAGTGTTCAAGATGTTTTACTGAACCGTATACATGAGGACGTGATACAGCAGATCGTGGAAAATACAATGGTGTACAGGAACTGCACAAAGCCTATATGCTAATACATGTGCTCTTTACCGTGGCACAGACACGAGATAACATAT
>JACXGM010035521.1:0-11680 GCA_016801145.1 Umbra pygmaea | reverse complement strand
GTGTGTGTGTGTGTGTGTATTGGTTGGTGTGAGTCTGTATCTAATTGCATTTGTTACAGTTCACACAACTCTGAACTTAGACATGTCAACACTCCTTCAGACAGTACTATTACTCTGCTGTCCAAAGTCCAAGCACTCAATGTAAAGAGATACAAAGGAACTGGACACTGGGTTGTCTGAGGATAGCGAGAGCTTTTCATGGAAGTAACACCTTTTGTCCTACAGGTGGTGCAAGACGACCAGGTCTGACTTCAGTGCAAAGCAAGGCAAAATAGGATGTAGTCTCTGAGACACAGGGTAACCATTGATTGTGTTTTATTAAGTGTGTGTGTGTGTCTGCGTGTGTGTGTGAGATTGCACTATATTTATGTATAGCTTTAGAGGTCTTTTGAAATGAATGACATCATTCTTGGCAGTGGGTAGGTACCATTTCTGGCCCCTTGCTGCAGCCAGTTTGTAGTTCACTATCCTGTAGGGACGAAACCCCTTCAAGGTTACTAAAACAAGGAATTTCTGACCGCATGGGGAAAAATTGCTAGGGCGGATTGGTTGGGGTTAAGGTTAGGTTTTAGGAATAATCTTTGGAGTCTCTGTAAGTACAATTCAATATATAGTGTGTGTTTTGCCTTAATAAATCGAATTAGGACAAGGAGTCCTCATAATGATAGTAAAACATGAAAATCAGGGGTTAGGTTTAGGGAAAATGCACAATTAGGCATAATGTTAGAATTGGGGTTACTATTAGGTTAAGGTATTATTGACTAGGTTTCGGTTCAGGGATAGACTTTCTTTCTAGGTTAAACGTGCACTGGGTAGAATTTTGCACTGTTGAAAACAGAACTTTGTTATCTTTCAGTGACCTTCTTTCAAAACCTGTGGATGATGTATTTCATAATATAATCATAAAAAATAAATTGGACAGTGACTTCCTAGACTATGCAGTACTTATTTTGCCATTTGAAATGGAATTGTAACGAGGACATGACAAGTGCTTCCACAATGATTGTCAATGGACATGTGATGGTCCATCTTTGATATAATAGGTTTGGGGTGAAAAAGTTCTCCATAGTGTAAAGAATCAATAATTTCACTTGGAATAGAATGTTGTTCCATCCGTAGTGCTCAAAGTTCTATAAATAGCACCTTAAGTTAGGCATAAAATATTTAGTTTATTGATTTTAGGGTAAGGGTAATAGTTAAACAACACAAGAGATGTAACATCATCATAACTCAGGGGTGTCCAAATCTGGTACTGAATTACAGAGATGAGTGAGTACACCATTATCTGTATCTGTTCAACCAACTAAATTATCTGTTTTTGTATCTGTATCTTTACTCGGAATGGGCGTGGCTTAACCCAGGAGTGGGTGTGGTCCAAACCGGAAGTTCTTAATTTAAGCCTGAAATTGATTTGATAACTATTTAAAATGCAAGAGAGAGAGAGCCTGTGTGTGTGTGGGTGTGGGTGTGGGTGTGGGTGTGTGTGTGTGTGTGTGCGCTGTGCAATAAAACATGTCAAACAGTCAAAGAAGTCAAACTTTATATATTATACAGCCTAAATAAAGCCTATATATATTTAAAGCTTTAATATGTAATATTTATGATAATTTATTTTATAAGCTATTGTGAGAATGTGTAATGTCAGTGCAAGCGTTGCTGGGGTGAGTGCTATTCTTTCGGATGTATCCTATTTGTTTTAGAAAGTTTATTCATCCTCATAATGAGACTGATTCACTATATTGTATTATTTGACATATAGAACAGGGGAAGCCGTATTCTATTCCTGTGGTGTGTAGTAAAACCAAAGAAAATCTCTGCTATTGCTTCACTGATTGTCATCCAGTAAGCTTTTGGCTGCAGCACCGCAAAAATAACATTGATGTTGCTAGGACGGTACGGGCTCGTGAAGCGCCCAATGTAGTTTCGCGGAGGGAAACTGCTTGTGAGGAGGCGGACCTCTGTGTGTAGCTGGCCTATCAAAGAACCATGTGGACACAGACAAAGCTAGCAGTGGTAGTACTACCCAATGAGGATTTTTTTTCATCTTGTGTACATAGATTGACAAACTTCACTCGGATGATACTTGTGCTGGGAAAAAGTAAATTACCCATACCAGATACTTGTTTCAGCCAGGTTACTCGCTCATCCTGACTAGAGAGGTTTAAACTCCAACCGCAAGAAATTTAGCATCATTCAGCATATCAACGAGCTGGTGTGCTATAAAAATCTGCACCGTTACCCTGACTCCGGAGACATACATGTGTACCAATGTTTTGTTTGTACAATGTTTTAGATTAGGGCTAAGAAACAGGGAAAATGGGTTTCTAGTTCAGAGTTGTTTGTGTCTGTGATTTTGTCTTCTACATTTTCATTCTACATTTTAGTAATTTAGCACATGCTCTTATCCAGTCCAAGTAAACAGTAAGAAAAGTGATATCCCCTGGAGCAACTTAGGGTACGAGGTCTTGCTCTGAGCCTGTGTTTAGAGTGTTCTTCAAGGTAAAGATCTCAGCAGGGGCGGTGTGTTCAATAGGGCGATATGGGCGACGCACTGCCAAATGGGAAAATTATGGATTTCTAACCTATTCAATCACAGCAACAGTCGTTTTCAGTGTTCTAACCTAGACGTGTGATCTGCCACTAAATGTCCAATCAGGCTGAAGTCCTGCTTCAAATTGTCCCGCCTCTTTTGGGGCGATTTCAGTCAGGTTGAAAATCGCCCAAGAACTCTCTTAGACTCTCTGGTAAAATATGTTTTTTTTTCAATATCAGAGCCGTCAATACAATCTCTACGGGTTCCGGGAGGGATTGCACTTATGCGCTTTTGTCATACGTAAAACAAGGAAAGAGCAGGTAGCAGCCTACTGTCATTGGTAGCAGCATCAATCAATTCACATACTACTGTCAAGATGGCTAGAGTTTAGTGCAACTCGATTGTCTATTTGAAAGAAGTTCCTTTTAGTCAGCGAAAAAAATCACGGTAAATTGGCAATGAAACAATTTTCTTGGGATTTTCTGGAAAATGAAAAAACCTGGCTAGCAGGCTGCAACGTCTTCTGCTACCACTGCCTACTATACCCTGAAGGTGGCACAGCAGATACCACTGGTGACTGATGCAAAGTTAAGACAAGTTCAGAGTTAAGATATTCCTGCAAAATAATTGGGCCAGGAATATCTCAATGCCCTGGCCATTCTTAACATGGAGGGAGTCCTCAACATGCCTGATTTCAATGAGAAAGTCGTTGACCACTCTGCTGCATTGAAAGAGAGAAGAGCACAGTTTCAGTACAAGTAATGCAGCCTCCCTCTCTCTCTTAGTTGTTTTTCAATCATTTAAAAAATGTTTAAAAAAGTTAAATTCAAAGTTCTGTTCATCTTTACAAATCTAACCTCTCAGCAAAAAAAGTACAAAACAGTACCTTTAAGGTACAAAAGCTTGTCACTGGGGGGGTACCCTCAATTTCCACCGGCGCCGACCGGATCGTCCAGCTCCGCGCCTTCGGGATTGTCCCCTGTGCAGGGGCTGCCGCGCCTCCGGAGCTTCAGAGGGGGGGACTGTCAGGATGGACGATCCTAGAACTCCCCCTACTGGCACAAACAGGATCAGGCGATCGGATTCCCCTGCCTTCTGACATCATCGCTCCCCCCTCTACACACACACACACTCATCAGCAGAAACCAGGTCCACCTGCATCTCGTTTGGTTGCCTATATTACTCCATCAGCTTAGGAGAGTTTGGTGGATGATTTTTCTGTTTGCCGTCACATTGATATACATGTGTTATAGACTACTAAATATGTTCATTCTTATGTAGACCTGTACCAGTTAAGCAGACCGCTAATGTGTTGCTTGTTAATTTGCAAGACAAGCGAAGTGATGTACAAGGTCAGCTATTCTCTTTACTGTTATAAGTGTTCGTGGCCACTCTGTTTAGCCACCATTCATTTTTCTTGCCAAATGTATGTGTACAAGTGGAAGTGTCTTCCCCAGTATAAAACACTATTGCACCTGCATTCTGTGTTTGACTCCTTCTCTCCTTCCCAACCGTGACATTGGTGATATCCATATATACCACTGTGATAACTTATTTTGCTTTTGTAAGCCAATACTTTTGAGATCAGTCACTAAATGGTTTTGGTATTGACTTATATGCTGCCCCCATCTTTATGTTGTTTGCTGGACATATCTGTTTAAATATGTGTCCTTTTTAGCTATTTTACATCACACAACATTTAATTAATGTAAGTAATGAATAATTGGAATAATTCTTATGAAGGCTCCTGGATGCTAATTTCTTACGTAGCTTTCCACCTGTAACTTATGTAGCTAGAGGGGAAATCTTTCTGTTGTGTGTTGCTACGTACTGGACACAAGGTATCACTGTATGAGTTAATCATCTAGCAAAAAATAGTTATTGTCTTGCTTAATGTACCCATTGAATGGGTCACCTTTGTCATTATCAGAAAAATGGCCCCCCCTGAGAATTTCTTCAGGAGCCGCCACTGGATCTCAGCCTGTGTTCACAGTATTCTTTAAGGTAAAGAACTGAGCGTGTGTTCACAGTGTTCTTCAAGGTAAATGTCTGAGTCTTTGTTCACAGTGTTCTTCAAGGTAAATGTCTGAGTCTGTCTTCACAGTGTTGTTCAAGGTAAAGATCTTATTCTGTGTTCACAGTGTTCTTCAAGGTAAATGTCTGAGTCTGTTTTCATAGTGTTCTTTAAGGTAAAAATCCGAGCCTGTGTTCAGTATTTTTCAATGTAAAGATCTCAGCCTGTGTTCACCGTTTTCTTCAAGGTAAAGTTCTGAGCCTGTGTTCACAGTTTTTATCAAGGCAAAGTTCTGAGCCTTTGTTCACAGTGTTCTTTAATGTAAAGTTCTTATGCGTTCAAAGGTCTTAGTCTGCCTGCTGATCACTCCTGTTCATTTAGTCATATTAATTTCTTTTTAAAAGGCAAACCAAGATCAGCACTCCTACCTGGAAGATGAATTTATGGTCTGGGGTTTTCCTGGGAGGCCTGCAGTGGCCTTAGCCTAGGCCAAAACAGAGCAGGTCCTGAGGACTGAGGAGCACCTGATTGATTCTATTTCCACTGCTCCCACCTGACTGGAAACAAGTTGAAAACTAAACATGAGTACACCAGAGGGGAAGTGGGTGAGGCAGAGGGGGAGATCGGGGGAGGATGGGGGAACACAACTTGATCCTTCCATAACCTCTTCAACAGCTCCCTTCCTTGCCGAGAACAAACGCAACCTTCAAGCTTTGGCGGTGTCATCTCCTCCCCCACATCTCCCAGCCTCCCCAAAACACACCATCAGGCCCGCAGCTCAATATCAATATTTGCTGTGGCCCTCCCTCCCAAGCAGGCGTGTTATTGTGTGGGTGCAGCTGAGAACCTCAGGCCTGGCTATCTTTAAACATGGACATCAGGCTACGCTCTGTGAGGGAGGCCTGTAGTCAACAACACTGGAGCTGGATCAAGCTGGCAGGGGAATGATGGACGCTTTCCTCTTCACAAGGTTTCCTCAGAGTTTATACCAGACAGTGGAATTAGAAGTCAGGCTTGGACAGAATGGGATTTTATTACTAGGCCGCATTGGATTGTCTATAAGTACAATCATTGTGAATATTAAAAGAATCAAACACAGTGTGAGAAGATCAGAATTATGAAAATTTTGAGCTCACATATTGTTCCAAATTGTACACATTAGTCATTTCCTCCCTGTTCTTCTCTGGGAATGAGTGCTGGGTGACACCTAAGCTTCTCCTTTCCTCGAATCTAGGCTTCCTGGGCTACCTGTTGTCATGGCAATATGTAGGTAACTGTACATAATGGAATTGTTGCCGCATTGGAAACTAAACGTTTCCAACAATAGACCAATTGGTTACAATTTAACCTAATTGGTGAACGTTAAGTTTAGGCATAATACGCAAGGTTATTGAGGTTAAGGTTAGGGTTAGATTAGGGTAAACTACAGTTTTAACGTTTCGTAAAAATACAAGTCTTACGCTTCCACGACTCCAGAAACGTTTACATGTGTAGGAATTTCCTATTTTTGTACGATGTTTTACGTATGTCCATGAGAACAGCCTGTCCTGGGAGGTAATTGTTCAAGGCAGACCAGTGTGTGTGTGTATGTGTGCGTGTGTGTTTGTGTAGGTGGGGTTAACCTGTGTCATGAAGCCTAAATCTCTCTCGACCAACTGTACCCTCCATGCTGGCTGACCATTCGCAGGCTCATGTACTGGAAAGAACCAAACCAGAGAACGTGAAAAGAGAAGCAGAATGAAGACAAGTTGGAGAGAGGCAGAGGACGGTGGACATGAGAAGAGGAGGCAGAGACCAATCAAAAACAGGCAGACCACTTAAAGGTTTCTACACTTCCTTTCTCCCCTACTATCATTTGGAGCCATGCCAGAATCCCAGGGCAGTGAAGTCTCATTGAAGGACTAATTCAGTACCTCAAACAAATATTTCTCTCTGAAGAAAAGTGTCAGGCGAGAAAGGTGTGTGGGGGGGGTGAGTTGAGGGAGAACTATGTACACAGAAGCATATCAGAGCCAGTCAGCCAATAACGACGCAAGCATCAAAAAGCTCAGGCTTTTTGGACGTCTCCCAAGAGGAAAATGCATTCAGATATCATGTTTCTTCTTGCGGTTTGTTACACAAGCGCCTGAAGTTGTCTTTTTTCCCCCCTGATTGGAAAATGTATCAAGGTTAAAAAAAGTTGCTTTTGTGGACTTCAACACACCTGTTAGGTTTAGAGACTAGACAGATCAACATGAAGGGGCCCTGTACCTTAACCAACCCACTAATGTGACATACCTATACATAGAGCAGGGCTTCTTATCACAACCCAGAGTTGGTCCTGGTTTTGTGGAAGGTGGGTCAGATGAAATTCATGGTTATGTAACAGATGGCAAGCTATGATACATTTTGAAATGTTTACACATATGTGTGTAATACAGCCTAGATGAGTGGGTTTATCAAGTCTTTTTTGCACCTTAAAAGTTAAGAGTTGTATACTGTAAAATAGGGCAACAATGACCAAAGTTTAACCACTACAAATCTCTGTTGCCTGCAGTTTAGAAGTGAAATTAAAATGTAGTGTTATAGCAATAAACGGGTTGGCTGAAATAGCAGGTTACACTAGCAGTGTTCCACACAGCAAAATCACCAGTGTTAGTTACTTTAACACTCGCAGAGTTGATTTAACACTGATGATTTTGCTGTGCAGATATACCGTTGCCCGGTTGACTTTAGACATAATTAGGAGAGGTTACAATTTTTTTTTTAATAATGTGTATTCATGTATGAACACTGAAAGAGCTGTATCCCTGACGAACCCACATGTCAGTGGTGTCAGTCCTTCATGTCAGTTGTGTCAGTCCTTCAGTTGTGTCATACAAATCAATGGACACCTACATGAGGCAGTGTATGGACTGAGGTGAAAGCATGCAGGGAATTGTATTTAATTACAACAAACAACACATCTGGATAAAATGGATTGAATATGTCATTCGACCAGTTGCACATCATGGAAGCAATGGGGTGTCTACCTGCAAATCAAAACTCAATTAGACCCTTTTGAAATCCTGTATTTCAAGAATAACCCATATAAAAATATAGAGACTGCAAGCAGGTCAAATTCCCACTGATAATACAAAATACAAACTAAAAAGGGCAATTCAAATTTAAATTTAAGTTAAATGACAAGTCCTTTTGACTGGAAACTCTAGAGAGTGAACTATATGGAAACTATATATGAACTCTATATGTAGTAATATACTTGAAATAGGTCATTTTCTATATGAAACTTTCAATGTGACTGTACTATATGAAACGTTAAATACCAGATACTATATGTTTGTTGATAGCCTGTTAGTAAAGTGAAACACCAAACAGAGCATGTACGTGAAATGTCCATCTACACTGATGGTGTAAATTTACTCTCTGGGACTGTGCTAATGTGTGGAATACTGAGCTATTTCACATATTATAATAATATTATGTCTTCTGCATCTTTTCTTTGTTCTTAATCCCTGGTTGTCTACATCTGTAATTTTTTTCTCCATGTTTGTGAATTTTCCTCTCCGTTGTAGAGCCAAGGAAAAAAAAATCCCTGCCTCTAGCTCAAATCATGTCAATGCATGTTTGAAGAAAATGAGTGTAAAAATTGTGAAGAGTATAGCCCGGCTCAGGGAACGTGAGGTTAGACCTGACTCTCCCTCTCTCGCTCTGTTATTCTATTCTTTGTGAATCTGGTAAGAAAAGCTTGAAATAACAATGTGCTCTCTTTCATCTCCTTTCTTCTCTTTCTGTTTTGTTGTCCTCTACCAGATGACTCTGCTGCTCTCATGCAGGTGTGTAGCAGAAGCATTGGATCGGTTGGACGCATCAGAGGCACACAGACACAGTTAGACACACACACACAAACACACGCATACTATTTCCCATTAGGGGATTAGGGAGATGTAGAGGATGGGAAGGGAATGTTGGAAATAATGTGCCAAACAAAGCAGCAAAGCATGCAGGGTGTTTTTGATCCTGTTAGTGAAAACCTGAGGACACAAATACCTAAGGCTCATGCACTCACACACCCCCCTGGTGGACACAGTCTGCTCCTGCAGCTGTGTTGTGTTCACCTTTATTAGAACCAAGCTGTTACTGTCTCAACAAACAAGGCCCTCCTTATATACACAAACTCATGTACAATTTCCCACCATTCCACACTCCGCTGTCCTTCATCCCAAACTCTCCTTCATAGCACAAGATGAGGAATTACACAGGGGCATGCAGCAAGGCAGACCAGATTATCGGAGCGTCTGACCTGCCGGAGGTCATTAGTAGAGGCCAGGAGGCAGATAGGCTGGCCCGCGAGGTGACCCAGAGGCCCCAACAGGACTGTGTATGCCTGACGTCTCAGGAATCTGCCCATCGCCACTCTGCCTGACCCCTGTCCCTGTCACCGGCCTCGCAACATACGGCACAAGACTGCAAGACTACGGAGGGAGGGAGGAAGGGAAGAGGGTGTAGCCTGTTCATTCTGACTAATAGCCATATAATAGAAGGGTTGGTGATTAGGTGTTTGGTAATAACCACGTAATTGGGTCACTGATATGAACATGTTTCCACCTGTATACACACATTCATATAGGATGGTGTATGAGTGAATTTAGTGTGTATGTCAGGGTGTGTATGTGGTTTAATTTTTGTAAACGTCAAAGCATTGGCAGTCTCTGTGATGGATTTCAGCAGGCCAGTGTCCATGTATTTGATTTCAACAGGCCAGTGTCCCTGTAGTTGATTTAAACAGGCCAGTGTCCCTGTAGTTGATTTCAGCAGGCCAGTGTCCCTGTAGTTGATTTCAGCAGGTCAGTGTCCCTGTAGTTGATTTCAACAGGCCAGTGTCCCTGTAGTTGATTTCAGCAGGTCAGTGTCCCTGTAGTTGATTTCAACAGGCCAGTGTCCCTGTAGTTGATTTCAGCAGGCCAGTGTCCCTGTAGTTGATTTCAGCAGGCCAGTGTCCCTGTAGTTGATTTCAGCAGGTCAGTGTCCCTGTAGTTGATTTCAGCAGGTCAGTGTCCCTGTAGTTGATTTCAGCAGGTCAGTGTCCCTGTAGTTGATTTCAGCAGGCCAGTGTCCCTGTAGTTGATTTTAGCAGGTCAGTGTCCCTGTAGTTGATTTCAGCAGGCCAGTGTCCCTGTAGTTGATTTCAACTAGGGCAGCAATTTTCACTCTCTTTTTGGACGCTACGAGACACCGTACTTGAGGAAGTGCACATGCGCAGTTGGTTTCGGGTTCAGATGCACACCTCCCGCCAAGTGGTAATGTGTAGCCTGTTACTCCAGACTGTATAAGTTCAATATGTTTTCTGGAAGTTTTGAAATAAACATAACGGACTTGGATTCAAAGTAATCCTCCTCACTTATTTCAACAATTTGTATATATTGTGCCACTGTTTGTTTTTCAGGAGCTCACTCTTTGGTCTCTGTTGGTTGTGTGGTTGTGGCCACACTTTTGCTCTCTCTCTCCCTCTGTATATATGATGTCTCTCTGTTGGTTTGTCTGATTATTGTATGAGTGAGAGCTTTGTTAGTGTGAGTTTGATAGGCCTATATAATGTGTTACTATTCTCATCTTACTTGATGTTAGTTCCGCTTTTGATACTGTCAATCACAGTCTTTTACTCAACCATTTGGATACTCTGTTTGCTGAGATTGTTTTAACTTGGTTTAGATCTTATCTCTCTGAACACCAACAGTTTGTCTGTATGAGCGGTTTCAGGTCTGAGATCGGGTCTGTCCGTACCGGTGTTCCTCAAGGTTCAATTTTGGGCCCTTTACTTTTTAGCATTTACATATTTCCACTTGGATTGCTTCTAAGATCACTTGGGCTAAATTATCATTTTTATGCAGATGACACTTAGAGTTATATTCAATCTAAGCCTGGTCAACATTTGGATGTTCCGTTTTTAACATACTGTATTTCTGAGATAAAAACATGGATGTCCCAAAACATTATGTGTCTTAATAGTGACAAGATGGCGGTCTTGCTCATTGGCACCTCTCATCAGCTTCATATAGCTGAATCACTGATTGTAAACGTAGATGGCTCTGACTTGGAGGCTCAAACTAAATTATTTGATTTTGGTCTGTCCTTTGACTCTCATGTGCGGTTTGCTGTTAGGAGCTTGTATTTTCATCTCAGAAATATTGCCATACTCTATTCTATGTTATCCCTCTCTGTAGCTGAAAGGCTTATTAATACCTTTGTCTTTTCCCTCATTGACTACTGCATTGCACCTCTTGCTGGGGCTCCTAAAACCACACTTAACAAACTTCAATGTGTACAAAATTCTGCTGCTAGGATCCTGACTGGAGTCAGGAGAAATGAGTATATTACACCCATTTTAAAATCTTTGCACTGGCTCCCGGTCAGGTTCCGAATTGATTTTAAAATCCTTATGCTCACATATAAGGCATTGCATGGTTTGACGCCTCAGTATCTGCCTGCGCTTTAAACTTCATATACACCAAAGCGTCACTTACGCTCCTCAAAAGCTGGTCTGTTGACAGGTTGTACACTGTGGGGGACAGGGCTTTCTCTTCCTATGCTCCTAGGCTTTGGAATGCACTAATTATTTTTAAATCTAATTTACTTAAATTTGTTTGTTCTATAATGTAAAGCGCCTTGAGAAGCTACTTTAAAGGCGCAATATAAAAATAAAGTTATTATTATTATTATTGTACCTTTTTATCATTTATATTAATCATTTGTTCTTTTTGTCTTCCCAGGGAGAAGGGGAATTCTCTGTATATGTTGTATTTTTGATTGCCTTATCTCCTTTCTCACCCTCCTTCTATTCTTAAATACTGTGTCAGATATAACGTATGTCTGTTATATATCTGGTACATATGTTACACATATTATACACATTGCAGGTATGGCAGGAGTGTGCTGGACAGGGAAACCGCAGCAACAGTGTTTTGAGGTTCACTGTGGGATGTGAACGGTTCAGTAAGGTATCGTGGCCTGACAGTCATTTTTCTCTCTTGGTAGTTATAAATCATTCTGATTCTCAGCCTGCCAACTAACTGTCTGTGTGTGTGTGTGTGTGTGTGTGTGTGTGTGTGTGTGTGTGTGTGTGTGTGTGTGTGTGTGTGTGTGTGTGTGTGTGT
>JACXGM010035520.1:0-11652 GCA_016801145.1 Umbra pygmaea | reverse complement strand
CAGATCATAATCAGACACCACCCAAATACCGCCCAAAGGTCAAAGGCTCCTCCCTCACTCCTCCCTCTCGTCTAAAATCGTCACATCCGCAACCAAGATGTCTGCGCCCGTAACGGCAAATTCTGTGACTCAAATCAGATATTAACAAACCAATGGGTGACGTCACACATGTTATATCCATTAATTATACAATCTATGGCTACAATCAAAATACACTCACCTAAAGGATTATTAGGAACACCTGTTCAATTTCTCCTTAATGCAATGTTCTACTCAACCAATCACATGGCAGTTGCTTCAATGCATTTAGGGGTGTGGTCCTGGTCAAGACAATCTCCTGAGCTCCAAACTGAATGTCAGAATGGGAAAGAAAGGTGATTTAAGCAATTTTGAGCGTGGCATGGTTGTTGGTGCCAGACGGGCCGGTCTGAGTATTTCACAATCTGCTCAGTTACTGGGATTTTCACGCACAATCCAATTTCTAGGGTTTACAAAGAATGGTGTGAAAAGGGAAAAACATCCAGTATGCGGCAGTCCTGTGGGCGAAAATGCCTTGTTGATGCTAGAGGTCAGAGGAGAATGGGCCGACTGCTTCAAGCTGATAGAAGGGCAACTTTTACTGAAATAACCACTCGTTACAACCGAGGTATGCAGCAAAGCATTTGTGAAGCCACAACATGCACAACCTTGAGGCGGAGGGGCTACATGTATTACATGTTTGTTCATTAACATGCACTGTCTCAATTAAATAAATAATTTTAACAATTTGCAAGAGCACACCAAAATTGGACAGTTGAAGACTGGAAAAATGTTGCCTGGTCTGATGAGTCTCGATTTCTGTTGAGACATTCAGATGGAAGAGTCAGAATTTTGCGTAAACAGAATGAGAACATGGATCCATCATGTCTTGTTACACACTGTGCAGGCTGGTGGTGGTGGTGTAATGGTTCGGGGGATGTTTTCTTGGCACATTTTAGGCCCCTTAGTGCCAATTGGGTATCGTTTAAATGCCACGGCCTACCTGAGCATTGTTATTGACCATGTCCATCCCTTTATGGCCACCATATACTCATCCTCTGATGAGCAGGATAATGCATTATGTCACAAAGCTTGAATCATTTCAAATTGGTTTCTTGAACATGACAAGGAGTTCACTGTACTAAAATGGCCCCCACAGTCACCAGATCTTAACCCAATAGAGCATCTTTGGGATGTGGTGGAACGGGAGCTTCGTGCCCTGGATGTGCATCTCACAAATCTCCATCAACTGTAAGATGCTATCCTATCAATATGGGCCAACATTTCTAAAGAATGCTTTCAGCACCTTGTTGAATCAATGCCACATAGAATTAAGGCAGTTCTAAAGGTGAAAGGGGGTCAAACACAGTATTAGTATGGTGTTCCTAATAATCCTTTAGGTGAGTGTATTTTTGTAAGGTGTAATGCACACCAAATGAGTAAAAAAAAGGAAGACAAGAGGGGCTCCAATACCACACACGAAATATTTTATTACAGAACAGGCTATACTGGGCTGCCAAACAACCGCTCTGAACGACTGACAACCGCTCTTCATTGAAAAGACCATCACTAACACTTCAGAACAACACACATACAGTAGCATACAGACAGAAAAATGTATTGCAGTCCACCACAACCTTACATGAACAACACAAATGCACATTCAATAAAATACATGCCAGGGTAAAATAAGGATGTTATAAATGTGATGAAACAAAATATGGATTATTGTGCTCAAATATCATATTTTTCTTATTCAAATATATTTAGTGAATCATTTACACCTTAGGATACCTGTATCCAAGTATTCACTCACTGGATTTCTGAATACGCTGTACTCCTACATTGCCCTATAGGGGCGCCATTCTCAGTCCAAAGGCCCCTAAAGATCTGCATAAGTCGAAAGGTTGAATATCACAGACCCCCATGTCAACGTAAATTGACAGAAATGTAAGCAATTAACTGAATTAATACACATTTTCAAAAACCAGGGAATATTTTTGACATTTTATCATTACGAGAACAAAGCCAGAGGATTTGATCGAGGAGGAAGAGGAATAAATGGTTACCGGATCTTTTGTTTTATTTCTTTATTGGCATAACAAAAAAGAAAAAAAAAAGGTAAACTTCTGTAATGAAGGTTTATTGGGCAAAACAGAGCCATTCTTCTGTTCATCTGAATGCATAGGTGAGGAAAAAGAAAATCTTAAATTCTACAGAGAGAGAATCACGTGGGTCAAAATGCTGCTAGGTGGATATGGATACATGTCTGTTTTACCTGTTCTAATCCTCTAAGAGAAGAAGCTGTACAAATAGGAAAACACAATAATCCCAATAATGGCACAGCACAGTGTGATCATCATCTTCTTCTGCAGATTCAAATGAGTGCAATATAGGTGACACAAATAAGGACAACAGATTAAAATATATCAGGACATTCACACGTTTCAATACATCCAAGCCTTCAACAGATTATTTACTTTAAAAATAATCTACATAATTTTTCAAATGTGAAATTGATTATTAGTAATACTTATTTTTACCAGAAAGGGGAGAAATTATTGTAAATGACTCACCAAAACTCCAATGGAAACACAGACAGTTGGAGGAAGGAAGGACCAAGTTCAGAAGGAGAGAGCCGGGTCAAAGGGGAGGGTGTGTATGAGTGTGAATGAATCATTTATTTAGCAGACTTACCTTCTTATGAATTCAGTACTTTCAACTCAGACTGGGTGGGGATGTAACTTCCATTTAATTACTACTGTATCCCTGCTACAGCATGAAGGTTAACATAAACCACCATAAATAGATCTTAACTCAGACAAACACAATTTACTTAGTCACACACAAAGTAAATCGCACCCACATTAAATCAAAACCATTATTCAGATGAGTGTGCAAAAAATGTCTGCCGCATAAACACACAACACAGATAAAGTGGTCTCCACCAAACCATTAAAAAACATAAAATATTTTATTCATTCATTAAAATGTTGCCATTCATCATAATACAAATTCACCATAATACCATGGTGAAATCTGATTATTTTGAAACACATTGAAAACAAAAATGCACAGCATGACATTTGCTGACCATCAAGAGTCTCAATTAGAGCGACTGGTCATTGGCTATCTTGTCTGACTTGAACATAATTCGATTGGACCGACTGAGATTTAAGGCTTTAAGAGTGAATCAAATGTCAGACTCTTAAAAGGAGCAGTCCAGTCTCCCTAAAAGCTCATAATCATTGTGTGGGTCATGTTTCTGGACACAACATTCACTAATCACCTCTCAGTGCATTCGGTAATCCCAAACTCGGCCACAGTAACTGTTCGGAATTCCACAGTGATGTCAACGCAACATTTTCGAAACCATAAACTATTCAATTCCAATTGAGTCAATCTTTGAATCGAGTTAATTGGAGAATAAAACTGGACAAATCGAGATCAGGAAATCAATGGAACGCATCTAGCTGTAGTTTTGAAAATGCTGCGTTGACGTAACTGTCCCAAATTTCTAACACTTAAGGTGGCCGAGTTGAGAATTAACGAACGCATTTAGGTGTTCTTAGTGACTTTTGTGTCAAAAACATGAGCGGCACAACGATTTTAAGCTGTTTAAGCGTCTCAAGTGTTTGTTTATGATCTCTTCCAACCCATTAGAGGTAAGACGTGCTTTACTATTCAGAAGGTGTCCAATGCATAAAGTCATTGCTTTTACATAGACTTAAGTGAAATCAACAGTTTTTTCTTTAATACAAAATCATAGGTTAAATAATCAAACCAATCCTTTGTGTTGTGAGGGATGTTGTGGAAGGCAAAATGGTAAGGCAAGGAATGTGATGGGAGGGGTTCACTGAGTAGTTGGAGGTCTTCTCAATGGGGAGAAAACGATAATCGATTTTCATCAACATGTATAGTGATTAAATTATTGGATAGAAAGAAAACTGTTCAGATAACTTCAACTTCATTGTACCTTTTGTTTGATAGCGTGAGTATAAACATTCCCACTTTTCATTTTGTTGGTCTTAAGAGTCTCATAATCAGCCTCAGCTTGAGTCACTTGTTTCTCCCCAAGCTAACGCTCAGCCTCAGCCAGCCTATCAGGGAGGACGCCAGCCTGCCTCAACCAGGAAGTCCCACTGGCTAGGCCCTTTTCTATTGGTCAGTGCAGAATAAATGTCCCAGGGCATATGGAGTGATTGGCAGAGTCTTCGTTGCCCTATTTCATGTTAGAGGGGGAGGAGGGCAGGACGGAGTGATGAAGTAGGGAAGGTTGGATGAAGGGCGTGGTCTCTCTTTCACAATGTCTGTGATAGGATAATGGCGATGATGATGACAGCTAGCACAACACAGACCACTGTAATAATGATGGTCTTCTACAAAGGGGAAGAAAGGAAAACAGCAGGGTTTACAGTAGCCAATGAAGTGGTATTGATGGTACACAGAGGGAAATTAAGCTCAGAACATAATAGGCATTGACCATCATGCAATGTCCACCTCCATTGGTCAATTCTGACCAATGACTATGATGCAGTGTCTGCCGGCCGACACCAATCAATAACTGACAGCAAACAAAGATCCCAACACAGTGCATCATCCTCAGGAAGCACTAAGAATGCCCAAACACCCCGTTGAGAAACCAGACCCACAGAGACACCTACTTCTATGGACCCAGGCGTCACCATACCATGGGCCACGCATGCATTTTGTGGCCGGATTGTATAGAGAACTCCCAATAAAACATGCAGAACACCTGGATACACTTTAAATAGACCAATGAGCAGGAACACCTACACATTCTAATATCACAGGCACACAGACGAACACTCTGACAGACACACACACACACACACACACACACACACACACACACACACACACACACACACACACACACACACACACACACACACACACACACACACACACACACACACACACACACACACACACACACACACACACACACACACACACACACACACACACACACACACACACACACACAGAGACAGAGAGTGGTTCCAGATCAAGCCACACCAACTATGAGCCTACAGTTCCTCCAGGTTTACTCACCCTTTATACATCTCTTACTCACACAGTCTTCCGCCCCAATCCAACCGATAACCCAATAATCAGTGCCAATATGGCCAGCACGATAAGCACAACTGCCACTATTATGAACGTTTTCTGTGGGGAACAATTCACAGTCTGCTATGAAGGCTGTTTATTGTTTGAAACAACTTTTACTACTAAAAACTGTTGGAAAAACTGTTTTGTTATCACTTTTGAACAGCAGTATTAACCAATACTCCTGTTTCCTGAAGGAGCACATGCAGATAACATACTTTTACATCATGTAAAGAAACAGTCATATCCACTTTTAGTTACTGTAGGCCAGGGTTCATTAATTCCGGTCCTGGAGGGCCGAAACACTTCTGATTTTTGTTCTCTCTAAGAAGTGAATGGTTTATACCTGGGAAAGCAGGTGATTGCAATTTACTATTAGGTAAAATGAAATATCTGAAGTGTTTTATCCCAGAGTTGATGACCCCTGCTGTAGGCCAATGAACCAAAATGTAATTAAACACAATTATAATAATTTATTTTCTCAATTTTGTGGCCGTGTCAAATCGCAACAAATCCTTGGCAGGCTCGGAAGATGACGTTGTCCTTCAAATTACTTTTTTCTCCAAATGTTTTAATATCTAACTTGTAGCGCTGATCTTGTCTCACCCCAGCAACACCCAGTGGGTTTGGGAAAGGTGAACAGTGAGTCACTGTCCCCAGAAACCTGTTCCACCTAGCCGTGCTGCATCCCACTGCCAGCCCAACCAATGTCAGAAAAATGCTGTTTAACCGTCGCCCTTAGATTCCAGGTGCCCAACTTGCAACAAAGGGTTGCTAGATCGTGATGAGACAAGGGAGCAGGTGCCAGTCACCCCCACACGAACCCTAAACTGTCCGTCTGACCTCACATTTCACAGCCGGCTGTGACACAAGCTAGAATTAAACCAGGTTTCAGAACTTTACTAACAGCCCCTTTTCAAAACAAGCCTAAAATATTAAATCTTAAATAAAAAAATCAACAGATAAAACTTTGGTTGAATACTAAATGACGTGACGGCAAACAAATGTAGTTAACATTTAACATTGAAAGTTAGACATTTAAACAGCAAGTTTGAAAATTAAAAGAAGAAATGTGTGTGTGTGCGCGTGTGTTTGTGTAGGTTGGGGGTGGTTTTGGTTCAGATCTGGAGGGTTAGGGTTAGGGATGTTTGGGTACCAGGTCAGTAGGAGCTGGCTAATGGGGGGGGGGGGGAGCACGGGGGGCCTTGGCCTTTTTACAGCCACTCACACGACGAGCCTCCTGCTGAAATTTGGTGGCTTTCTTAGTGTCAGCTACAGCCCGCTCTACGAAGCCCACCGATTGGTCCATGTTGCTCTCAATCCTGTCAATCATTCCGCCCTAAGGGTGGGACATTGCAGGGAAGAGACATGCACAGGGAGTGACAGAAAAAGGGAAGAGTGACACGGGCGCAGAGAAAAGCAGAAGAGAAGGCACAGGTAGATAGCGTTACAGTGGGTGACAAAGTGGGTGACAAGAAGTGTGCGATGGGAGGGCCACAGACAGTCCTCTGTGGATGTGGTCTTTCATAGTGGGCGTGGTCTTTCAGTGTGTGATGGGAGGGGCAGGGTCCTGAGAGGGTTTCTCGTATGAACAGAGAAATTAGCACAGTACATGTAGGGTCAGGTATCTGAGGTTCCAAGCACGGTTTGGGCAGGCATTGATGGATGGACGACAGTACCTTGCGTGCTTTGCTCTGGTACTTAACAGCTTTTTTCGTCTCAGACTTGGCCACCTCTATATGGTCCACAGATTTAGATACTTGCACCTCTATATTGTTGACAATGTCACCCTGAAACACACACACACATTCATACAGTGAGTGTACAAACAGAGAAACAAAGCACAAACAACAAGTCATGGATTCATTAGACTGGCTAACTGTCTGCATTAGATACAACCAAAACACCACAAAGAGAAAGATTAGTAGAAAATGCTTACCTGGCTCAGAGCTTTCCCTCAGAAAGCAGAGGATAACCAACAAGACAAACGTGGTTACAGAGATTATATTATTTGGTAGGGGCCATTCCAATGTGACTTTAATATCCTAATGTAACACGTTAATGGGACTCTTACTAAGAATGTGTCTGACGTAGGGATAGATGGAGTGGTTAGGTTGAAACAAGGTGAACTCTCTCCCAATATGTGGCAGAAGAAAAAGAAGGACGAGAAGGAAAGAACCAGAAAACAACCAGGAGAGGAACAGGGTACTGGGAATTAGAAGAAGACAGCCCCACAGACAGACAGAACAAGCAGACATGAGAGAAACAAGGTTAGAGACAGTAGGGTTAAAAGGGCAGAGTTCTGATGAAATGAACAGATGAAGAGATGACTGAAGTAGAGAGCGTGGGGGTCTGGGGGACAACGGTACCTGGCTCTCCACCAGCATGGCGATGTCTACAAACATATCATGGAGCTCCTTGATGCTGCTCTCCAGACGAACAATGTCTTTGTGTCGCGCCTCGATCTCATTGAGAGCCTGCTTCGATATCCCAGAGTCCAGGATCTACAGAGAGAAGACTTTAGCAGGCGAACAATGGTGTACTCGCAAACAGTAGAAGACAATAACACGGCCTCACCCCTGAAGTGAAGACGGCAGAGTTTCCGCCCTCTAACATTTCCTCCAGCTCCTCGTCGGTCGTCACTTTGCCCGCTGAGAAACAGAGAATCATTGTTCCATCCACGAGGTTCTGGTTCAGACTTCAGGTGTGTAAAAGGTGTGTGGGTCCAACTCACTGATCTCTAGCTGTCTCTGGATGCGTCCTTTACTCCTCTCCCTGAAGTCTACTTGGGCCTCATTGTATTTGGTCATCACGTCCACAAACTTCCTGGACAGCACTGCATGCTGTGAGGACAGGAAAGAGAAGCCATAACAATACAATGAATCACTACTCCTGTTTTTAGGAACAAGGCTACAGGGAAAGTTGCTGACCTGCGATTTGCGTATCCGCATGTCGGCTGAAACCCTCTCCTCTTCTTCAGACTCCAGATTCCGCTCAATAGCTGAGAGCCAATCAACAACATTATTCATCAATCAGCATTCATCCATATCAATGTTTTCCAATTATTACTTGTCTTTTGTGTGAGCGACTCACTTTTAAGTTTGTTGCGCGCATTGTTAGCCATTTTCTTGATGTCCAAGGTGACAGCCTCCAAGTCATCCTGCGTTTCTGAGGTAAAAAAAAGACATGATTTTTGCTTGAGGTACAAAATAAACAAAAACAGTGAGAGTATAGAAGGATACAGTGACAACTAGCAAGCAAGACAAGTGAAGAGAGGAAAGACGGACGCAAACAGTATATAGTCAGAATGTTTTACTCTGGTCTGATGTGGGGGCAGACAGGATGATGGAGTAGAGCTTCTTGACTTCACATACATTCTGGTCGATCTTATCAATGCTGTTTCTGATGTCTTCGATCTGAAACAATGAAATGAACAGTTATCCAAACCCGCGGGCGCGCGCGCGCACACCTGCTAAAACACACTCACCTGAGAAAAGAACTCATCCATGAAAGCTGCATTGTCGATTGCAATTTCCACTTCATCATCGTCATTGTCACATGTCTGTAAAGGGAAGCAGAAGCAAACATCATCAGAACTGTATTCATACAACATATTGTATCAACAGCAAAAATGCACACGCAGAAATTCTGAACAGGTTGTTCCTAGCCTAAAATGTTGATTGTTATACTATGGCATTTAGCCAACCATTTAAATGTTTTAATTGCATTGGTAACTGGTTTATAATGGAATTAAAGCACCCTGGGGTTTATGTTCTACTGTTCATATGACACATACCACACCACACCCAAGTTCTATTGCCTCGGTAGAGAATGGACGCTGGCCTAAATGCAAGCCTTGGGATTATTGACACTGTGAAGCTTGAGGAAGGAACGGAACCAGTTATCAGCTGACCTGCTTAAATAAATGTTAGATAAAAGAGTAAATAGCCAGGCTGTGTCGTTAGCTGGCCAGGTGTTCAAGAAAGACAGAGAAATTGGGTAAATAAAAGAATGAAGAGAAAAGAAAAGAGATAGACCTGTTCTACAGAGCAAGTAGAACACATGACCTGTGAAAACCATCGCCGAGCAGGATGTTTCCTGATATATTCCAGGCAGATTATTATATGGCAGCTAAAGAAAACAAAGTTAGATGTAAATAACGTATCATAATTCTGGATGGTAAACCGGTATATACCGGTAATAGCATGAGAACTTCAGTGAGTCCCTGACTGTGGAGACCCTGACACCAATGCTAGCTATCACATTTCCTCACATCTTTGCTTACTTTACAACATGCTCTGTTGGCCCCATGTAACTTAAAACCTTTCCAAGGCTTAGTATTATTCGTTTTTCTTTGAGATCACAATGAACACAACTGTAAGCAACAGAAACTGCGAATTCAACCTTAACCTTAAAGTTTCCACACATGGATATTATTCAAATCGCATAACACATTTGACTTAATGAATCTTTAGTTCATTCTTGTAACTCTGAAAATAATCAAATGGCATAGACATTGTAAGTTGGGTTAAAACTGCCATTGTACACCATGTCCCTCATTCTTGATCAGCTGACTTCATAATCCCGTTCACAGGTTTACATGCCCCAGAAGCAGCAAAGCAATGCCACGTTTGACTCTAGGTTAGGTGTTCCTGTCATACTTAATTTGGTTGTCTGTCACCACATCCAGGACCCGGTTAGCCATCTCATCTACCATTTTCCCATGTGTTAAGTCTGTTTCTCTCTTACAGCAGTAGTATCTTCCTGGGCTTTTTACCGTTGAACTCTTCTTGACTAAATGTACACCCTGAGCCGTTTTGCGACCCTTCAACAGCACTTCCATAATCTTTTGATGTTTAAACACCAGGCTGTTTAACCAATAGCCACTAGGGTCATTATTACCTTCAGTACCATCCAAAGTCAAAGGTCTGCCCAACCAACAGTGTAGAGAAGGATGAACTAACCAACCAGCAGTGTAGAGAAGGATGAACTGACCAACCAGCAGTCTAATAATTTTCTTTATATGGACAGCAAATACCAGCCCCATTCCATCTTGAGTACATCCACTATATTTCTGCCAAAAAAATAAATGCTTTTTAAATTATCTTCATCAAGAAGAACAACTTCACTCATAATAAATATGACATGGTCCTAATTTATTGAAATATGGATACTCTGGACAGATCCATTGTGTCATTACAAATAACAGGTATAACGTTGTAGGTTTGCTTTGTTTACGTCTTACAAAGCTGCAGTTTCAGTCAGGAGGATTCCTTGTCACACAGAAAGTTTCAAGTCAGGACAAGAACAAAAAGCCACCTCATTTGTCTATTTCTCGCCAGTCCCTCCCTCATACCCTTAGTCCCTCCCCTTACCCTAGTCCCACCTCCATCTCCTCCAGCCCCTCCCTCACCTATCTCCTTCCTGTTATTGCCTCTGTCCCTCAGACATCTCCCTCCCCAGTCCCCTCCCCCATTCGTTTCATCAGTCATATGAGCAGGACACACAACGCACCATTAAACATTATGCTACAAACACACAGTCCTAGTTCAAGGTCTCAGAGTCAGAAAGTTACCTGAATACGTCTTCAAAACACATGGACGGTGTCATAAAATCGGAAGTGAATGCCCTTCGGACATAATTATTTCCAGTGGGCCATTACATTCAACAGTTGTTTTGTACAATGGGAGAGCGGAAGAGATCCTGGCTGTCCATGATTTACCCCGGCAAAAGGCACAACACACGAACAGTAAATGCATACAGACAGGACGTACGTACTGTTCATGGGTAGTTACACACAGGGTGTCTGTCTCTTACAAAGGCAGCACATCAGCTCTGAGATAAGACCTATCACTTGTTTCCTTCCGGTGCTTTCACCAAATGTCTCTCATTCAGCAAAAAGCAAGGAAGAGGGGGAATCAAATGTGTGAAAAACAGAGAGAGAGAGAGAAAGAGACAGAGACAGAGACAGAGAGGGTTATGGTGAAGTGTCAGTTTCACACAGAGACCACACGTTTTCAAGGAGTGCCTCACTGTCAACCGTTTCACAACTTTTATGAGCAGGCTCAAACTGAGCGAACACATTAAGTTACACTCAAGTGGCTCTGCCTGCCTTTCAGGTTAAGATTCTGATTCCTAATAAATACCAGGATCAATGACTAGTTTCTCCAAGAACAGGTTCAGAACTAAACTGTTCATACAATAGTGCTGGTCCTTAATAGAGATTTCCACTGTAAATATTTTTAATCTCAATCAAATACTGTTCCTAGATCTGGAGTGAAGGCAGTGACTGACTTGAGACAGATACTACACAGCTGGTTACTGATTCAGGATCAGTGTTTGACATCCTCCTGTTGACAATGCAAGAGGATGGATGGGGAGGAGACAGCGCTGGTTGAATGCAGTTGCTTCCACTTCCACACGTGTGGTCCCTGGTCCGATCACGCTTAGCGTCACGCAGAGGCGTCATGTGGTCCCCGGTCCGATCACGCTTAGCGTCAC
>JACXGM010035519.1:0-11652 GCA_016801145.1 Umbra pygmaea | reverse complement strand
ATGCCTTGCACGGAGGGGAGGCAGCAGCCAATGATGCGCTCCGCTGACTTCACCACCCTCTGAAGGGCCTTACGATCAGCAGCGGAGCAGCTGCCGTACCAGGCTGTAATGCAGCCTGAGAGGATGCTCTCAATGGTGCACCTGTAGAAGTTTGTTAAAATCCTGACAGACATGCCAAACTTCTTGAGTCTCCTCAGGAGGACAGGGGGTCGCTTATCAGTGAATCCATTATGTGGTACAGTTCACGAATGTTGTTCATATTGTCGTTGGTGGTGTTCAGTTCAATGTTTTGTCGTCACTGTAGAGTGCAGGGATTGTTTGTTAGTCCATTATGTGTTGTATCTGAAAGGTGTGTCCATTTAGTTTATTTTGTCTGTGGCGGTGTTAATTCCATTTTGTGTCATCTCTGTAGGTATGTCAACAGCTATATGTACATTATATGAAACCAATTTGTGTGTACAGTGAATGCAGGGCTACATCAGTACAAATGGTCAAATCTAGCCAACTCACAGTGTCCAGTCGATGCTCCACATTGACCCCTGTGGTCAGATCTAGAACTGCGACCCCTGGGACACCATCCTCATGCAGCCAAACTCCCCCCACCAATACCAGCCGATCACCAATCACATCAGCAGAATGGGAATATCTGGAACAAACAACGAAGTTGGTTGTGGGAAACCATTCATTCACTCATAGTAAACAATATGAATTACCCAATGTGATAGGACATGTAGAAATTAAACATCAACCTCTGGACGACACTTTCAGTACCTGAGGTGTTGAAGATTCTCACCTGGGCACCAGAGGGGGATGGGTCTGCAGTCTGTCCCAGTAGAAACCTGTGTTGGTGGGCCTCAGTATGACTGTATCCCCCAGTGGGACACCGCCTCCACCCAGTCCTCCACAGATCACCACCCCTCCTGCATACGAGCAGGCTGAATGCGAGAAGCGAGGCTCAGGCATGGCACCCTCTACAGGAATCTAATAAAACAGACAGGATACGCTCTGTTACTGTGAGATTGTATTTCTGTGATACTGTGACAAAACTAGATGTCACAGAGTGTAGAACAGCGGGGTTCAAACCACACCTCAGTCCAACGCTGGTCACACAGACACAGGAAGTGTGCATCACCCAGTACAGCCTCAGCTCTGCTCCGCCCCCCAAACACAAACAAGAAGTTCTGACCTGCAATAAAGAGAAAGGAGAAGACATGCTTGCAATAAAAAAAATATCCAATCAGCAATCCCTGCTGACAAAATAATTACGCATATGGCGCGTCACCTCTGTGCCTCAGCGCGGTCGTAGTGTGCCTCCATCTTGGTTGAGGTGGGTCGCCTCTACAATCCATCTCCGTTAAGGAGAGCCTGACCAAGCCCTGGTTGTCATTGACAGCCAAGTCAGACAGGCCACAGGGGTCATGGGTCACTCTGAGAAGCGTCCTGATTGGACTGAGTGGTGAGGAGCGGCCACCAAACACCACAGCTCCCCACCCAGGAACAGACGTGACAGTGTGATACAGTCGAACCCCTGGGAGGAGAACACAAGCTGAACACAACTCTGAGCCTTGATAGCACCGCTGCTCACATCCACTCAGCCCACTTACCCCAGGTTGTGGGTGACTCCACATGGGCACATCTCCAGCCCTCCTTGCCTCTGAGGAGGACCCTGGCTGCGGCCCCTCTACCAGCTCGGTCTGACCCCCCACAGAGAAGCACCAGCCCAGGAGCCAGGGTACTAGAGGCCATCCCCAGACCCTCCACACACAGCTCGCCGACCATTGGCTTCACAACCAGGGAGAGGGAGCTCCACGCTGGCTTCAGGACAGGTATTGGAGACACTATGGGGGGGTAGTCATGGTTGAGGACACGTCAGTCAACTGCTATTCTCTCAGATGATACTGCCATCAGTTTCCAATTAAAATGGAAGAATAAATGGATTTTGTCTAGAAACAAAGTTTAAAAGGACAAATGTGTTGTTAGTGTACATGATGCTGTCTTTGTTCATCCCACAGGGTGAGCATCCGGTTTGGCAAATTGACGCAAATGAGGAAGTGCCTTAAACCTGCATTCTATCTGAATTCCAGCTGGGGGCGATACCTCTGGTTGCAAAAGAGCTCGGTTTTTGTAATAGTCTATGAGAATGAGAGACATAATATATTTGATTTATTACCTCAGTAAACATTTTCAAAATGAGTAAATAGTCTCAATACCTACATTTAAGCATTCTGCAATTTATCATGATGTTCATTTATTGAATTATAGTCTTGTTGATTTTAAAATCGGCGATAAAGCAAAGGGGCGTTTAGGGCGTGGTATTTTAGCATTCGTTTGTAGACACTCAATTGAGTTGGCAGTTCACTTTTTTCCAGTAAGTAACGTTACATTTTGTTTTACATTATGTTTTAATACTGTTATTCATTAGCATCCCAATTAATTGCAGTTAGCTAGCTAGATTACTCCTCCCTCTCGTCTAAAATCATCACATCCTCAACCAAGATGTCTGCGCCTGTAACGGCAAATTTGATGACTCAAATCAGATCTTAACAAACCAATGGGTGACGTCACACATGGCTCCACCCAGTAATATACGATCTATGGTTCATCCTCAATCACAGTTTTATGTCCTATAACTTATTACTTTGAAGGGCCTGGGTTCTTTTTTTTAATGTAAGACTGTCACACGTAATTATGCTATTCACCTTCTGAAAATTGTGGAGATGATGTCAGATATCCCAAAAGACTGGGAAGAAACATTTTGTGTGCATTTTATTCAGGTTTGATTAAGGTGTATTGTATTGGTGTAATATATATATATATATATATATATATATATATATATATATATATATATGTATATATATATATACATGTATATATATATGGTGGACAAAAGGGGATAGGTTCTTTTTTTCCTTTTGGGATGTTTACCCATTGTTCTCCCCTCCCAATTGGTCAAGTTCAATACTCCCTGATGCTGCCTTGTCGACAACTTCTCCACAAGTGCAGAATGGTTGAGGGCGCTCACATGTTTCCTTCAACCATGTCACAGAACCATCCAAACCTAATCACACTGCTTTTTAAAAAAGGAAACTTTCAGTTGGCACATGCGCGGAAGCATTAAACATTTGCCGAAAGAAGACAGCCACGCGATCAGCACACAAGGTGTCATTGGAGAGCAAAGTACATTCATTTGCATTTGCTTCTTCCTCATTTTAAGCAGCCCTATACCAATTTGCGATGAACCCTGCTGGGGCTCCCGGCAAAATTGGAAAAGCCATGACCAGGATCGAACCCCTGGCCACTGTAATGTAGTTGTCCTGAAAAGCACCAACTAATAGCAAGACAATGTACAGTAATGTATCCCTCTGAACATGAATTATGCTGCTACAGAAAGCTTAACTATTAAGCAACAGAGCCACTGAAAAATGTTCAAAATGTATATAATGTAACAGGACCACAATGTGGTTCCTCAAGTCTAATTTTGGATGTAGATCATTGCTTGTATAACATTTAGAAGTTTCTTTCTAGCTTTAGAAGAACTGACTGCTAGTAGCACAGTGAGCATACAGAGATCTGTTGCTGAGGTCAGTTATTTATATATGTAATTCATCTGATCGGTAATGATGACATTAACATATATTGGGATTGACATCATAACATCATACACACCTATGTTTACTTCAAAGTAGTGTGAAATACACAGAATAAAAGTATGTCAAACTGGCATTTCCACAGTTTTGGTCTATTTTACTTTTTTCTACAATGAAGCAGATGTTTACACGTCAACTTATAACTGCCATGACAACATGGTTGAATACTGACTCACTCAAGACAAAAAGTATACTTTGACCTTAGGTAATATTGTGTGTAGATAAATGACATACATTCAAATGTATTCAGTTTGGTTTCAATCTGTAAAACTAAATATGGAAATAGTGAAGGCAGTAGAATCATTTCTAAAGGCATTGTGGGTAAAGAAACGGTCTGCTCAATGAAGTCAGTTGAACCATACCTGTGGGGAGGCTTAGCAGAGCCTGGCTGGTTAGTGAGCCTCTTGAGGCCGAGAGGATGAAGTAGTGACAACACTTGTTGTGCCACTCCTGAAATACAGACAGGAACATTAGAAATTAGGTGAAATACTGTTTTTGTGTGACAGTGTAGTGTCCAGATGAGGGGAGAAAAAAGTTCCAAAGGAAAAGCAACTGACTGAAGACAATGTTCCACAGATTTAAACTTTACACAGATTTCAACTGACTGAAGACAATGTTTCACAGACTTCGTAACTTTATTCAACACTTCTCTATAACTAGCTGAATATTTATGGCAACAGTAAAGAATTAGCTAATCAGCATCTAAAAACCACAAACTTGAGTGGATTGACATATCCTTGTCATTATGTCATTATGAAAAACACATTGAAATTAGAGTATACACCATGCTATTTTGAAATAAGCCGTGAAATGGGCCTTCAAATGTTGAAAATGGCTGTGACATTATGAAATGCCAATTATGACTAAAAGACATTTGAATTTAAAAAAAAATCATGAAATATCATACCATTATTTTGAAAAGTGGTCTAATACTAATGTGCCAAATTTTCAAAAAAAATCCCAATTTTTCTCCCCTCCCAATTCCCTCTAATCCTGCCTTGTGTTCGGTAAAGGTACTTTATTGTCACATACACATACATGTAGCAAAATTCATTCTCTGCATTTAACCCTTCCCTCAAGGGAGCATCCCGTGTCGGCAGATCCGCAGCTCCTTTACAGATCTGTGGGATGGCGATGGGCGCGCACATGGTTCACCCAACCACATGTCGTCCAGCCGTTTCCCACTGCGAATCCAAAACAGAAGCCTTTAGTCAGTTCATGCATGGGATGATTACGTTCACCAACTATACTTATGCGATTCAACTGACAGGCGCCTGATCTGGACACAAGGAGTCACTGGAGAGCAACATGGTAGGATTGAAAATCTGATTTATTTATCCCAAATCCCGGGCAGCACTATGCCAAAAGTCAGGCACCCTACAAAACAAGTCTGTATACCTTAAGATGTAAATGTGAAGGGATTAGGCTTTTATCTAAAACAGACAACTCATTCAAAACAATATTGTACCGTAGTTTCCTTCTAATCAAGTATGTATAACTATATGTCTGTATGTTTCATCTTAAACTATACAGACTTATTTTGTAGATTAGACTTGATCTATGGCAGGCATTTCACCTGCAAGTGAATTACTAGAATACAACTGTCCAAGCACGTGTTAATGGACATTTTATATCTATTAGTGTGTGTATCAACAGAAGTGGAGGACAACACATTTCATGATGCCTTGTTTTTAAATACAGCTATTTAAAAATGTAAATCTTTAATTTTTAAATAAGCCATATCTTTAATTATTTTATTTTTACTCCTTAGGTCCCTCAAACAACCCCACTATATTGTTGAATACAAATGTGTAATACAAGTTGCAAAACAACATAACATTCAAGCTGGCTCACAGCTGACATGAAGTTTGCTCAGTGACAGGATAAACGTGAGAGAAACTGAATGCCAGACTACTTAGATTAGGCTAACTTCAAACTCATCAAATGGTTCCAGGCTCTCCACTCTGCATCTCTCCTTCTCTGGTATGAGACCCAGGTAGAAGTCATTTATATCCAGACACACACACTGCTCCCATCCCTGTGGAAACAAGCCCCCATACACACACTTAATAATACTTGTCATACAGGAGAGATAGGGGAAATGTAAGGACTACTTTAGGAGCCAACAGTACTTGCCCTGTCTAAGAATCTTTGTGTCTGTGCGGCCACGTCTGGATAGGGTCTGAGCGCATGCAAAGTTGAGTTTAGCTTCAGGAAGTGACTCTGCATGACTCGACCAAAAGGGGTTTGGGGTCGGATTTGTTCGTACATAACAAACAATGACTGGGCGAGCAGCCTAGAAGCCCAGACAATTACTGCATCTGACCTGGGTCAAAGAGAATGAGTTACACTTACACTATACTTTTAACACAAACATTTACACAAACCAACAGAAGGCATGACCACACACACACACACACACACACACACACACACACACAACTGTATTTACCACTGTGTCTCCAAGTAAGTTAGTACTACTTCAGACAGTATTAGGGTAGGGGCATTACAGTCTAGCCCAGCCCCTCTTAGAGTCTCTTCCACCTGTTGCGTCTCTCTTACATCCACCCCAAGCAGACGGTACTGATCCCCCAGGACATACACAGGGCCTAGACACACACAGCTGTTAGATTTATTGTATTACAGGTCAGTGGTAGACATTTTGTGTGTGTGTGTTGTGTACCTGTGAGTGAGGCTGTAAACGAACCCAAACACTCTTTTAGCCTAGTGTTGTTACTAATGAGAACACCCTTGCGTCGGGAGACTTCGGGGAAGTCCAGCTCAAATATTACCACTCCCTTCAGTGCCCCTTCCGCATGCAGACGAAAATAAAGTGAGTCGAACCCTGCTCCCAGAGTCAACACCTGGAGTGAAAGTTTGCATTATATATTGTGTGGATTTGACAAGACATCACAACCAGATGTGGGTACTCAGCTGATATTACCTGTCTCCTAGGGCAGCTTTCTGTCACCCTCAAAAACTGCTTGACACAGTAATCTACAGCTTTCCAGCGTACATAGTAACCCCTGCAACGAACATACAGAAACACAAACATATTAACAAATACAGACAAATAATTCTAACATCATAAACATCCATATAGATTGTGTACTCATAATTTTCTCCCTAACCTGTTAATTAGAGGAGCTCTTCTAGACACCTTACACACAAATTGCTTCAGGTAGTCATCCTGGAAGTAACCATGTGCGGCGGCAGACACCTTACTAAGCACGCTGCTGTCATTAGTCCCTTGTACCTGACACAACATAAAATCACAACGTAGAGCTAGTAACAAACTCACAGTGTCCAAACTGAACAAACAATTTAAATCATGTACGTTTTTAATATTTAAATGCATTCTTTCATATTAACATATTAAATTGCAAATCAAAATAAATGAAAAACAAATACGAATGAGACGTGAATAAATAGGACGTACATTAATAGTTTTAAACCGTACTACCCAAGTGTTATTGCATTAAGTACATTAGATGTAAACTGAATTAACACTACATACCGCAGCATCTCTCCCTAGCTTTTTGTTGGTTACTGGCATTATCAGCAGTCAAGGAAACAGTAGCAAGCTCATTCCTTAGCTAGCAAGCTAACATATGTAATCATTCACACATTTTTGTATTGTCTCTAACTAAATCCAGTGCATATAGAGCATATTGATTGAGTGATAACAAAATTGTTTAAATAAGTACAGAGATGTGAATGTAGTATGCTTGCATGTTCATGTGGTGTCTGAGTGTCTGTATTTTGATTTTGCAAACTAGTGACTCACGTGACGCTCAGTTTTCATCAGCATAAAAAGATGACTACGCCCTCCTGTGGTCTGGAGGAAAACGTGTCTGTGCGCTGAATGGTCTCTGTTATAAACTCTGGCAAATAATTTTTAAGACACACGTTCTTAACGAGGTGAGACTTTCCCTCTAACGACATGCCGAAACGGAATGATTAAATGCATTAATATGAGAATTTGAGTGTGCTATCCATTTTCCATCCCCAAAGTTACTAAAGTCAAGTCTTTAGATTTGTTCACTTCGAATAGAATACGAGGTTGGCATATCTTTAAAAAAAAAAATTAATTAATTGAATTAATGTATAAATTCGTGATTTACTTTCATAATAGGCATAGAATAGACGGTCAAATATAATTATTAATTCACAACACAATGTTTTATTATTGCAGTATTGTTCAGATGAGATAGTGGTAAAGAAAAACATTAATCTCTACTAAACACCGTAAAGCTGATAAAACGAACTATAGGAATGCGGCTACCTACATCTGGAAAAATGATACAGCGGTATTGACTGCGACTGCGCGAATTTACAGGAAGTGTTACTTCCCAGCTGATAAATTGTTACAGTCAAGATTCGAGACGGGGACCCCGGATCGTTTCAGAGACAGCGACTGTACTGTCACTGGTACGTATGTATTCATGTTTTTCCACGCACTGTGTACATGTGATTAGAAGCCGCAAGGCTGAAAGTGAAGACGGGCATCGAACCCGAGCTGGGGCGGAATTGACTCATCCGCAGCAAAGTGACTCGGCTAAGGAGTCCAGACATATATACCCGTTTAAAGAAACGACAGACAATACATGCACAACGGCAGTTCTAATAATCGATTAAACCTTAATGTAGGATCAGATATAACTGAAATGCGTTGTTTTAGATCCCAAAGCTATAGCTCGTGGTATGAACTCTGGTGGTGTTGAATGTGAAAACAATGCTGTCATTCCCCTAAAATGACAATAGTTGCATGTGACATTGGGTATTGCATGGGTTGTTGTTGCGCGCTACTGACAAAACCATTCTGTTATATCAATTGGACCACCTTCTTTCGACCGCACCACGACCCCTATGGCAGGGAATTTAGAATGCCATAAATATTTACATGGCACAATTCCTCAGGCTGGGGAGACACACAAATTAGTTAAGTCAACATTGTCGAACAGCTAGAAATATCTTAATATCATGCTAGATTTGTGTGGATGGCCATTGAGCAATTTTTCCTATCATAACAATTCTGACCTGAAGAAACTTAACTGGTCTGAATTGTGTTATGGAGGGTTGGCCTGCAGATGAATAAGTATAACTACATACACGATACTGTACCAGTTAATGATGTACAGGATGGCTGAATATCATTGCTGTCACTTTAGAAAATCACTTCACAAGAATTGCAAAAAGGAACATTTTCATTTTCTTGACTATATTTTCTTGGTGCCAGTTGTGTATTGGTTTGACTACATAATAGGGTGTCTGCTTTAAACATACTCTATATAGCCAAATTTTGTTAACACCTTACCATCACACCCAAATTAGCTTGTTGTACATCCCATTCCTAATCCATGGTGCTGACAGACACCCCTCTATTTGTGAGGTAAGGCACTGATGTTAGCCTACTCTTAACACTGAAAAACAACCCCAGACCATTATCCCTGCTTAACCATTACTAGGGGTGTCCACGTACGTTTTGCTATATAGTGTACATAGAAGAAATTCACCCAACAGAGATTATATGTTGTTTTTGTTTTTAGGTAGCTAGTTGGGACAGAATGGGTGAGAAAAGCAATGGCTGTTTAAACATTGATGGACAAAATATTGTCATTGGGGATAGATTTAACAGAATATTCCTGTTTGATAAATCCCCAATTGTTTTAAATCTGTTTTGGATGCTTTGGCGCTACCTTGATGACCCCAGGTAAAACCCCTAGTTTGAGAATGCTTTTTCAACTACCAATAATGTCTATCATAACAATCTCCATCTATTCTCATCTGCAGATCGAAAAAGAGTGGAGAGGTACAACTAATACTTCACATCCCAGAGGCCCCTGTAGTCTGAACTCCCATCACTGGGAGGCACCCCCGCCCTCCACACTTCTGTCACCATGGCTACCAGAGGGAATGGCCGGCCTAACGGCACGCTGCCCCAGACCAAGATATGCCAGTTTAAACTGGTCCTCCTCGGAGACATGGCCGTGGGCAAGTCCAGCCTGGTGCTGCGCTTCGTCAAGGGACAGTTTGACGAGTTCCAGGAGACCACCATTGGAGGTGAGGATGACCTGGAGAGTGGGAGATGGTATGGGGAGGGGACAGGAAGTGTTTGGCATGGTCTGAAGAAAAGAGGGACTAGATATATTCCTGGAAAACACACTTGGCTGAGATTTAATACTCTCCAATCATCTCCTTTTCAGCTGCGTTCCTTGCCCAGTCTGTGTGTCTAGATGACACGACGGTGAAGTTTGAGATCTGGGACACGGCAGGGCAGGAGCGTTACCACAGCCTGGCGCCCATGTATTACCGCGGGGCACAGGCTGCTATTGTGGTCTTTGACATCACCAAGCCGGTACAGTTATTAGTGCGCTGATAATTATGCTTGCTCGCAGCTTACTTGAGGAGTAAACAATTTATATATTGAACTGTATACAAGACCTCTTCATGGTGGGAACATTTTATATATATTTTTAAATGGGCCACTCTGTCATCTATTCTATTGCTTCTACCCAGGAGACGTTCGAGCGGGCTAAAGCATGGGTTAAGGAGCTTCAGAGACAAGCGAGCCCCAACATCGTCATTGCTCTGGCAGGGAATAAGGCCGACCTGGCAGAGAAGAGACTTGTGGAGTATGAGGTACGGTAGTCAACACTGACTCTGTAATTATAAAACACTGGATATTCCCAATCCTGATGGATAGTTTTTCTATTGTGTGGCCTGTGATAGGAAGCCCAGACCTATTCTGAAGACACCGGGCTTCTCTTTATGGAAACATCTGCTAAGACCGCCATGAATGTCAATGAACTGTTCTTGGCCATTGGTGAGCGCCCATCTTTCCTCAGTGGTTTATATGTCGACTAAAATGCAGGGATGGAGATAATTTAGGGAAGTACATTGAAATTACATTTTTGTCCTCATTGCAAAATATAGAGTTGCATTTGGAAGGGTGATTCAACCCAACCATGCTGAAATGCATACGCATCTTATGGCCATCGTAGTATGCTTTACAGTTTTACTGTAATTTTGATTCTGTTATGTACATTCGACTCTGTAGAATACTGATGTCATAAAGATTTCTTGTTAGCTTTGATCTAACTTCATTAAACACACACTTTCTGCCAGAGTAGGAATACAGACCATACATCAAGTAGAAATACACACATTTGCTAAATGCACTGTGTGCACAATTATTAGGCAAATTGTATTCTTCAGGATTAATTTTGTTATTGAACAACTACAATGCTCGCAGTCAATCCAAAACTCAAACCTGAATAGTTCAGAAAATAAAAGTGAGGTTTGGCTTTCTTTTGAGTATCTTTGTGCACAATTGATGGGCAATTATTGGTGTGTAGAATAATTATGCAACTAAATGAAAAATGCAAAGTTTCCCATCAATTGTTCATCTGTTAAAGTGAGAATAATAAACAAACAACTAAAAATTTACAAATAAATATTTCAAAACAAATCAGTGACCAATATAGCCACCCTTCTTTTCAATAAAAGTAATAAGCTTTCCATTTATGGAGTCTGCCAGTTTCTTGATCTGTTGACGATCAAATTTTGTGCAGAGGCAAACAGACACTGTTCAGAGAGTTGTACTGTTTTACATCACCGTAAATCAACTCTTTATTAAGCGACCACAGGTTCTCAATAAAATTTAGGTCAGTCGAGGAAGGGGGCCATGTCATTATTCTTTCATCTTTAAGGCCTTTACTGGCTAGCCAAATAGTGGAGTACTTTTGTAGTCGGGAGTAAAAGGATACCAATTAATATGCACAATAAATTAATACATTAATGAATGATATATTTCCTTTTCCCTTTTGCAATAGTCTGGGTTAAGAACGGAGAAATGCTTAATAACTGCCTATAGAGGATTTATAGAATAGACGTGGTTGGATATTTCCTAACTAACTCTCTGACCTCATAATGATCATTTATCCGTGTGTAAACAGCTACGGACTGAAATATCACAGCGACCCGGGAAACTAGAGCGTTG
>JACXGM010035518.1:0-11650 GCA_016801145.1 Umbra pygmaea | reverse complement strand
GTTAACCCAGTATAGGGTTTTAACTTGCAATAGACATGTTCCATAACATTAGCTGCATCAAACAGAAGATGTTTCAGAATATCAATGAGGAAGAACCACCTCTTTAAGTTTAAATATCTTCAAAACACACCATTAAGCGACACAGACTACTATTTAAATCTGTAAAAGCTTCTGTTCAGCTTTAGCAGAAGCTGATTGTCAAACTTGCTAGATGGTGTGATGTAAGAGCTGCCCAGGTGTGGCACAGGGAAAATACATATTCGTGTTTTTAAAGTATTTTTCTTTGTAATAAAAATCAATGCTAGGTTATATATCAACAGTCAACATAGCTACATTTAAATGTAGCAAATGTAGAGTATGTCCTGCTGTTATTTTGTGACCTGTTTAATGTCATGATGTGTGCAGTGAGAAGTTTTCATAGTAAATATTATACCGCAAAAGAAAAAAGTTTGGGAAACTCTGAGCTAACATTACTGTGGCAAACCTGACTAGTCAGCTTTTCCAAGTATACCTGCAACAGTATCATCCATGATAGATTGGCAGCATGCAGAGAGAAACGGCTTACTAGCTTGATTCTCTCCTGTATCCAGCTTAAGAGTTTATCACACACAACCCCAAATCTGCCACTATTAGCTATCATGAATACATTGACTATTGTCAAGGTGCAGCTCTTGACTATTGTCAAGAGCTGCATCTTTACCTGTTTCTGCTGACTTTTTCCACTTCGCAATGGCAAACTGACTGCTATGTGCGCATATGCTGGCAAAGAGCTTGCACATTCTTTTTTAAGATCTTCATTGGTTTGGAAAGCCAGTGTAATAAATACTTGGAGCGGGCTTGGGAAAAATGTATCGGAGTAAAAAGTAAACTTTTTCTTTAAAATTGTAGTGGAGTAAGAGTGAAAGTAGATCCAAATAAAACATACTCAAGTAAAGTACATATCCCCGAAAAAAATACATAAGTAAAGTAATGAAGTAAATTTACTTCATTACTTACCACCACTGGTAAATCCTCACAGTGTTAACAACCCTACTGTAGACCTACTCATCTGTTACAGTGTTAACCTCTGTACTACAGTGGGGAGAACAAGCATTTGATACACTGCCGATTTAGCAGGTTTTCCTACTTACAAAGCAACCAAAAAAATCACATTTTATGATTTTTAAATAATTAATTAGCATTTTATTGCATGACATAAGGATTTGATACATCAGAAAAGCAGAACTCAATATTTGGTACTGAAACATTTGTTTGCAATTACAGAGATCACACATTTCCTGTAGTTCTTGACCAGGTTTGCACACACTGCAGCAGGGATTTTGGCCCCCTCCTCCATACAGACCTTCTCCAGATCCTTCAGGTTTCGGGGCTGTCGCGGGGCAATAAGGACTTTCAGCTCCCTCCAAAGATTTTATATTGGGTTCAGGTCTGGATTTTCTTTCGGGGTCAGGTTCTATTGAGTTCAGGCCGGAGCTCTGGCACCTCAAACTCGGTCATGTTTTTTAGTTGGTTGCCTTTAAAAAAAAAATTGCTAGGATTTCAAAAACATATAGAAATATAATAACAAATGGGTGCAGTATATTGATGTTGACTTGTTTGTATGGCCTCCAAACTTTGCACACTGGTCCAGGAGCCCTGGGGGCTTGACAATATGCATTAAAAAGCCCTATTTATCATGGTTTACATGCTATTACATATAAAAACAACAAGATATTCATATGTTCTTTAGTTTTTTGGGATAAATATATAATAAAACATAAAATTCAATGACCCAGGATGTTGGATTTCAATCATCCATTTAATGCCGCCAACTATGTGCTAGCTGGGTTTGCAAATAGATTTACAAACCCAGCTATTAGAAAAGTTGGCTACCCAGCTATCACAGAGCTGGCGGGACACAGGCAGACCAGCAGTGGCAGAGTTGGTGGTCCGCAGGGGGGTGTGCTCATCGTTTAACGGGTGGACCACTGGTGGCCAAGAGGTCCACCGACAGGTGAGAAGCTTTTTAGACCTTGAAAAATTGTCTAAAATAAAAAAGACAAACCTTTTTTCTTTAATATATATTTTATAACTGAAATCAATTTAGAATTTTTTAATAAACTTAAATGTGTTTGTATTGTATTTGAATGTTGTTGTTACCAACTTTCTAAATAGTTTAAACATTTTTTTATTACAAATAGATATTTACAACATAAGCCTATCCTAGGATATAGCCTATTTGCAGCTGATGGACTAACTGGAACAACAGCATGAGTGCATAGAATTTCAAGAGGATCGAAGTCTAAAATGCTGCTCAACCGTCGGTGGACTGCTCAGCCTTCAACACTGCTCAGCAGACCGCCTGTTAAATGATGAGCAAAAATCTAGTGTACTGTCAGCTGTAACCGCCAGCGGCCCACCAGCTCTGTGCTAGCTGGGTAGCTACCCAGGATTCCCGGAGGATCTCTGTCTAAAATTCTGCTTACCCGCTGGTGGACCGCTCAGCCTCCAACCCTGCCGCCGGCAGAGCACCCATTAAATGATGAGCCAAAAATCGTAACGTCAGCTGTCAGATCTGTGCTAGCTGGGTAGTTACAGGATCAGCTAGATGTCCTGTCTTAAAACTTTAAACGTATCCTTTCTACATTTTTTTAATATGTTTTGTTAAGTTGGTAATCGCAATGACATTACACTTTTTTCAACCTTTTCAATTTCTTTAAATATATTATTTTTTGTATAATAACTTGTTCTAGTAGTTTTAATTAAATGCAACCAATATCTGCAGATATATAAAAAATAGTTCATAGATAGACAATCTGTTCCTGAAATCCTGAAACAGTCAAGTTGAGTGAAATAGAAAGGAATCTTTGCAAGCCGTTTTCTCCCTTATAACTTTTTGACACGTCAACTTTATAATTATGTGACTTGGTTACAGTTGTGATCAAGATATCTGAGTTCAAACAGATTTGTTTTTAGGGGAGTTTGTAGTTTCTGAAGATGTATACAGCCCATAAAGTCAAATTTTCACCATGTGAAGGGTTTCCCCAGGCCGCCACACAGATTTGAGTATTCGTAAAGAAGAGGTAACCCTATATGTAGACAATGTGATTTGTTCATGCCGTTTAGTCCACGTCAATGGACTGAATGTTTTGTAGCCTGTAGAATTGCATATTGCTTTTTTTTTGGTCATCACAGTCACCCTTATCTAGTTTAGACTGAAACCATTCTATGTATATTATTTTCAAAGTGTTCTTAAAATGTACAATGGTCTCCCTTCCTCATCTCATCCATACAACATCATGACAGTGCCGATAGTACCCAGGGGACAAAGCTTATACTAGGGACATATTTTATCAATTATCATTTTCAAGGGGTTATATAAATCATATGGATGAAATTAGTATGTTAATATGTTAAATGCATTATGTTTGTGACAAGTCCAATTTCCAAATAATAAGGATTGCCAGAGAATTGCAGGATTTCTTTTAGAAAAAGAGAATATACCGTAGTGAGGAGACCATAACCTTCGACCATACCCCACCTTGAAGTGTGTGCAATGACAGTTCTGTCCCCCAGGGCACCTCATATGTACGCATTATTGAACGCAAACATGAATAAAGAAGTAATTATATTTAATGATATCAGCCAGCACATGAATTACTCTTATCTTTCCACTGAGGAAATGAAAAAGGGCGACCATCAGTCGGAAGTGTATAAATATTAAAAATGGGATAGTGAGTGCCATTTGGGACCACGTTTTGTGTGTTTTATCTCCATATTGTGAAACTATTGGTCCAGAAGCGTAACTTGCAATGTTTAAGTTAGGGGTACTGCAGAATTAATCAAATACCATGTGGGAGTACTATGTTTTCCACAAATGGTCACCCTGATACAGCAACGTGGGAATTCAGCCTTGCAACAATTGATTGCAATATAAAACACCAGAAATTTGATTTAAAATTAGGTAGGGACAACCCTCCTTCAGATTTTCCACAGCAGAGTAGAACGTTTTAAATGTGGACGTTTACCCCTCCATATTAATCTAGAATGTAAAGTGTGTAGTTTGACACAATTTAATGGGAGGGAAAAGTGGAATCATTAAACCAACACAATTAATGAGAGGAAGTTTGTTCATTTTCTTTATGAAGATATGAGCTTGCCACAAGTTAGGGAGATGTGCCACTTAATTTAAAACTCTCTATTTTTATGTTGTTAAAGTTATTCAAAATGATTGACTGTAAGGAAGGATACATTTCTACATCAAGATGTATACACTGCTTAACCACTGGAATATTCAAAGGCATGTATTTAAAGGCATTCATGCAGATTTACACCAATTTTATTTTAAAACCTGACAGTAAGCAAAAGTAATTGAAAATTGACAATAGATGATTGAGGAGTAGTCTTGCAAGCCATAAAGCTTATTCCGCAATCTTTGAATGTCTACAGACATCAGACAACTTCGTGTGAAATTTTGAGCCTATGGGGAGGGACCAGAAATCTAACAAGAAAAGGGAAGATATGTCACTGCCTTTCCGCTACTGCTTTGTCAAAAGCTAAGTACAATTCTTTGAGAAGTGTAATAGCTCAGTATAGAGTTTGTACCTGTGTTGTTACCCAAGGTCTGGCCACACAAGACTAAATACGGAGAGTTCCCCTTAAATATTATTACATTGCCAGCATACAGTGAGATGTAGTGCTGATATAATGAACACTGATAGGAGTAAAAAATGTAGCTTGACAAATGCCTGAGTAAGTGGCTTGATTGACAGGGCAAATATAAATGGGGAGCGTGGACAACCCTGCTGGGTGCCTCTTGAAATTGCTGAGAGGAACACTTAAGGGGGAACACTGACGAAATTCTATAATTTGTCTATGTTCATAAATCATTGGAAGTAGTTATTTGATGGTCTGGCTATTTAGTCGACTCTTTCACTCAGGGAGAAAGCCCTACCGCTAAGTGCTACGTCAATTGGAGACAAAGGGTCTGTGCCGATGAATGCGTTTGATAAAACATTTTGAAATTATGATAGTTTACTTGACAAAAGAATGTTCTTTTACAAAGAAAACTCCCAAATCTGGAAGCCCAATTGCTTTTGGTACCTCTGCTATGATTGCTTAAGCCACTGGCCTGTGGGCAGAATGACACATCTACTGTGACTGGTTAAGCCAGCGACCTGTGGCCTGAATTAAAGGACAATTCCGGTGCAAAATGATCCTAGGGGTTAATAACACATTGGTAGCAAGTTGACCGTTCTCTGGGATATGTTTTCTTGCTAATCAATGTGCCCAGCTTTAGTGTGAACTGATAATTACTTTATAACGCTAGTTGTGAGGCAATGGATGAAGTAAAAATAAATTGCTATTATAGACCACTACCAAAACTAAAAATAGCACCACTTTTCCACGGTAGTATAACGAGGCTCCCTACATGTAAACCTAAGCACTGAGAATTTTGTAAGTGTACAGACAGTTTATTAGAAATATAGTTTAAAAAACATTACTGTTCATTTACACAGCCAGGCTCAATCAGAAAACAGACTTGATCAGTCAAACCACAAACTCTGTGCTACGTGGGCTCCACTGTGAATCTTCCATGCCAAGAGATTTTGCAGTCATTCATGCAGATCAATGAGGGGGACATGAGGGAGGGGAGCACAGTCATTCGAAAGTACTACCGGGTTTCTACTGATACAAAACTTAATGCTATTCAGTGAAGTATCTCTGTAATTTCTGAGCTGACAACATTGTAAAGTTTGGGTCAAGACATATGAAAGTATTGCTCTGGATAGGAGCACCTGCTAAATGACTACAATGTCAAAAAAAGTAGTACCACAAAGCTTGTAAAGAGACTCTGGGAGACCTTGATCACTTGATTTAGTACGAATTCACAGCAAACTACAGTACATCACCTATTCATTGTCTCACAGGGTTTTAAATCATTCGCAAACTGATGTTCCTGTATAGATCTGTCTTGTCCATGACCCTGAGGGGTTCCTGCTTGCACCAGGCAGGTACAGTGACTGAAGACCTGCTGTATGGACCAGCTGTGTTCTCCTCCCTCAGGTGACCTCCGACTGTCAAAGGATAAGTCTGCTCTATCGGCTCACTGGCAGCAATCATCATTTATAACATTCTACAACCCACTCTCTTGACTGTGCGTGTCATGGGAGTGTTTTTAAATATTTAGGACATTTGTAATACTCCATCTAAAATATAGTAGCTGATATACATTATCTAACAAATTTGAGTACACCCCTCACATTTTTGTACATTTTTGATTATAACTTTTCATGTGACAACACTGAAGAAATTACACTTTGCTACAATGTAGTGAGTGTACAGCTTGAATAACAGTGTAAATTTGCTGTCCCCTCAAAATAACTCAACACACAGCCATTAAGGTCTAAACCGCTGGCAAACAAAAAGAGTAAACCCCTAGGTGAAAATGCGAGGGGTATACTCACTTTTGTGAAATACTGTATATTTTTAAACATGCTGTTGTTATGACAAGCTTGTCTTTCTGAGTTTGAATAGTTTCTATTATAATTTAATAGTTGCAACTGTGATTGGGCTACTTGCCATTTATTTAATTCATACCACTGTATGAATAATATGTTCATTATATTAGCCACTCTTGGCAAGTGACACATTTAATATACATTAAAACTACATCACATTTCAGACAGTCAGTGAGCAACTTTAAAGTTCCAAATGGCACCCTATTCCATATAGAGCTCTGGTCAAGAGAAGTGAGCTATATATCCAATAGGGTGTTATTTGGGAAGGGAATATTGGCTCAGTTCACTATGAAAGACTTTACTCTGTCGTCAATGTCAGAGAATACACAGTGGTGTTGGAAAGCCTGCCTCCCTTCAGAGAAAGGAGCAGTGAGGGAGGAGACAGTCCCTAAAGCAGATGGAGGCTTAATTAGCACAATGAAGCCACTGAAGCTGTAAAAGGACGTTTTCCAAATGACACACTGCCCCCTTTACAGTGCACTAATTTTTAACCATTCGGCTCTGATGAAAGCTAGGACACTATGAAGGGAATAGGGTGTTATTTAGAGTGTGCGCTCAAGGTATAGTAGCACAACAGCAGGGAGTGACGAGAGCCCAAGTGTACAGGGTTATCCTAATGTGTTTGAATATGTTGTAGGAAATAGTTTTTGTTATACAAAGTGTCAGTTGGCTTTCAAAAAACCTCAGTGACCCTGTTTGAGTTGGAGTTAGCCAACAGAGGAACTAATGTACATAGTTTACACACCCTTTTGACATCTGTGTCAAATTGGATCATATTTCTTGGTGCGAAATCCCTCAACACACACCGTGTATTCACCAACCTAGTGATATACATGCAATCAGAATTTCTTTCTGATTTTTTCCCTATTGCCCGCAAAATAGTTTTTGGAAGAAAGCCCAGAAGTTACAACCAGACGCTATGCAGTGTGTGAAAGCTGAGGCGAGCCCTCCCAATGCTGAGGTAAATTGAGGGCAATTGCTCAGAGTGATCGCTGTGATCTCCCTAGCACTGTGAAGACTCTCTCTGGATTTGACCCAAATGGCATCCTCTTTAATATATATCACACCTCTTTAGATCAGATTTAGTGCGATATATTGGGTTTAGGGTGCCATTTGGGATGCCCTATGACTGTCTGGAAACAAGGACTCCCTCCGTAGGGCAGAGACCTCTTTGCTGTAGGTCTCCTGCTTTCAAAGAAATGATAACAATGGGACATCTGTAATTTGTAAAAAATAAAAAATAAACACTGAACATTATGCTCTCCATCAACATGCTCACCTGAGAGAACACACCTGGGCTCCAAACAGACACACAGTCTAAATCTCTAGAAAAAAAGAATGTAACAACTTCTTATCTCTAGGGTGTTTTTTCTTTCAGCTCTTTAAGATAGTCTTTTGTTAGTTTACTGTAGGATGCACCAACAATTTGAAAGATTTAGGAATATTTTCACTTGGACTGTTGAGACTGACCTGTGCCTTAAAAAATCCATCAAAGACCATCTGTTTGTCTTTATCTGTTGGTTGCTGCTTCTTCCTGTGACTGCAGAACTCTACAGAACCCCACATGTCACTTTGGATGCCACCATAATTAGAGAAACATGCAGAATCAATCTGACTCAAACAAAGTATTACAGATCCCTTCTAGAACATGGCGTGATCTTTCAAAACTGAACATGAATCTACATAACCCTACATACAGTAAGAAGCATATACCCTAACCTATAGTACCCTGCAGAACACAACAGAATGTATTAACAGAATGTGTTTTTATTAGGATTGAAAGAGCAGGGTCAATCTTGGCATGTTTAAATGTTGTGTTGCTAGTTCTCTTGTGAAGCAGTCTGTTCCAGAGCTTGCCTTGCTGCTGATTAAACTGCTATGTACTGTAGCAGGCTGTCGGTTGAGTAGGAAGGCGAGGGAGGAGACAAGCATGTCAACACTGCTAGAGCTGCCGGGACTCTTAATATGACCTGAATATTCAACAAAAATATTCCAAGAAAAGATTACACTACCAATTTCACTCCTTTTCAATCAGTTTCTGGTTTGGGACAGTTCACCTTCAGTAAACTCCCTCTCTTTTTTCTTTCTCTGTCTCTGCCTCTGTCTCTCTCTTTCTATCAGCAATGATGTGCACATGGGACGAAACGGAAACCAATTTGCTGTGCTGTCCTCCGAGGCTGTGTGGAGAATGGCAGCTCTGAGAGATCCAAAAGCGTATAGACGTTGACGAGGTCCCATGTTTAAACCCTCAGAAACACCACTTGTACTGATGCTTGTCAAACAGCCCAATGCAGATGCCTGACCTTGGCCGTGTTCCAAATGACAACACTTTTTAGTGCACTACTTTTAACCAGACCTCTGTACAGGCTCTAGTATGATGCAGTCAACTAAAATGGGAAAAAGGGTGTCTTTTGGGATGCAGAAGTTGACTGTCACACATTGTATTTGCAGCAGAACCACCAAGCAGCTAGCATTTACAGATATGTCATCCAAAATATAAAATCGACAGGACACAGTTATTGGGCACAGTGAAACAAATGAGGAGTCGGGACCCATCTGTCAGGTAAGATTTGTTTTATTACTTTTATCATAGGTACATTTAGGTTAACTACTGTTTTACTATTTATAGGGCTAGATTAGCTATTGGTATACTACCAGTGAAAGGTTTTAGAACACCCAGGCATTTACAGTGGTGCTTGAAAGTTTGTGAACCCTTTAGTATTGTCTATATTTTTGCATAAATTTGACCTAAAACATCATCAGATTTTCAAGTCATAAAAGCAGATAAAGACGACCCAACCTAACAAATGAGACAAATACATCGTACTTAGTAATTTATTCATACTGTAATGTTTTCATCGAATTAAGGTCAGGACTTTGACTTGAGCATACCAAAATATTTATTTTATTATTCTTTAAACATTCTTTGGTACAACGACTTGTTATTTTGCTGCATGACCCACCTTCTCTTAAGATTCAGTTCACGTAGAGATGTCCTGACATTTACCTTTTAAAATTTGCTAGTATAATTCAAAATGTATTGTTCCATCAATGATGGCAAGATGTTCTGGCCCAAATGCAGAAAACAGACCCAAACCGTGATACTCAACCGTTCTCAATTGCAAGACATGGGTAACCGTACCTAATGGAAATTTAACCGCATTACGTACAGTAGGCAGACAATCAAAATGTGAGTTTTTTTAGGTATTGAATCTCCATTCTACCAGAACATTTCCAAGAATTGTTAGGGCTTGGGCTGGGACCGAGGGTGAATCCAAATGCAGATGAACACGAGGTGAGTGATAACAATAATATTTATTGTGGATATAGGTTATGTAATGAATACAGGAGATAAGGACCGGGTGGAGAGGCCGGACCAGGTGAATAGAGACCAGGTGAGTGATGGGTTCTAGCAGACGTCTGGAGAGCTGAGGCAGAGCGGGGTTGGTATTGACCAGTGGATATGATGAAACAAAGTCTGGATGGCTGGAACGGAACCAGATGGGTGATGACCAGATTGACAACACAGGTGAGTTCAGTGGCTATGATGAAGTGAAGTCTGGATGGCTGGAACGGAACCAGGTGGGTGCTGACCAGGGGCCTCATTTATAAAACCTTGTGGTGGATTTGCGTCAGCAGTGGCGTACGGACGAAATATAGGATGTGCGTACGCAAAGAAATATTCAGATTTATAAAACCGTGCGCACGCACGTCCTACGCCGTTTTCCCTTTATAAATCCCAATCAACTCTAAATAGCGCAGCTTTTGCGGCTGCATGTCACGCCTATAACTGCCCATAAATAGTCAGTGAAATGCGCCAAAATTAATATTAATTGATTGAGAAATCATGGCAAACAGAGAGAGGAAAACCAAGAAAAGAAACTTCACTCAATGTGAAGTAGAAAATATTGTTGGCGAGGTGGAAAAGAGGAGGAAAATGTTGTTTGAAGGGCAAAGTGTGCTTATTACCAATGCTGAAAAGGCGTTGGAGTGGCAAAAGGTTGCAGACGCTGTAAGAAAGTCGGACCGTAGCCCAAATAAAAAGTGGTCAGATATCCAGTAGTATGTTCCTGTACAACCAGAGGCTGCAGTTTTAGGACCTCAGTTCTAGGATCGCAGATTCAGGACCCTAGTTTTTTCTGTTGACGCTTGAAACTTACACATTAATAACTGTCCCATCTATAGACTTTTACTAATTTAGAGGTTTTTGTTAATTTAATTAAATGGGTGACAAACAAATAATGACCAACCGCTTGACATGCACAATGATCAATCTTAAATAGGAAACAAATTAACAAGTGCAGGCAGCTGGTGGAGTACTTAAGAAGATCAGAACACGTGAAGGAGAAATAAAACATTAGGTACAGGTAAGCAACTTAAAACAAATGCCCGGTGTCACAATATGATATAATAGTATTAAGGAGGCAGATGTGTAATCCCAGTACAAATGGCATTTTATTTTCAAACAAAAATATACTTTTATGCAGGCAAAAACAGAACACCAAATACTGTAACTAACTTCACTAGTAACTGGGAATTTTAAAAACAACAAAACTAGTAGAACAGCAGTATCAGTTTTGAGAAACGTTTTACAGAATAATTGGCGAGAACTTGAACTTGAAACATGCAATGGTAAACAATGACCGACAATGTGGGCAAGAATATAGGGAATTAAATAGGGAACTAATGAATAACATAAACCAGTGGGAACACAGAACTACACTAAACTAAAGCATAAAAAGGACCATAAAAGGACATGAATTGGACCCCAAAACCCTGGATTGCTACCCTGGAAATCCAGAGTTCTCGCGAGAGCACAGTTTGAATTTGCTCAGCAAGTTACTCTGGCACCGAGTAAATCTGCTCATTAACTATGCCCTTGTATCCGAGCTGCACCAATCATATCGGTGTATCTGATATAGGCGTGCCAGAAGCGTGTTAAACAGATGAAGACAGCGCTGCGACCTCGAAGTCATTAGTAAACATTGTAAGATCGCAATAACACCAGTTGTTTAAAACGGCTTTGGCCACTACAATTAACGAGTTAGACTTGGCTTTTTGTCTAAAAGAGGGACAGAAGACGGTGCTCGAATTGTTCCTTTTTAGGAAGGACGTTTTTGCTGTTTTTGCAAGAGTTTAATCTACTAGTT
>JACXGM010035517.1:0-11653 GCA_016801145.1 Umbra pygmaea | reverse complement strand
GTAGTCTATATTTTACTGATAACTTCAACTATGCTAAAATAAATGTTACTGGAATAATTTGAGGAATGTTTCATTTACATAGAACGTGTTGTCTTTCTTAACACCGTATTGCACCTCGCGTGAACTGAAAAATCGATTCCTGAGCAATCGATGACAACACATTCAGCACCTTCCCTTGGGACAGCGCCTTGTAACGTCGTACTTAAGAGGCAGCGTGATAAGAAGCTTCCTAAGGGAGACTTTGGGGAACACACTTAAGAACATAAACAACTTCTGTAAGATATATCTTTTAGAGTCTTCTTAGCGGGCTAAGAGTGAACGTTATCGGGGAACCGGGCCCTGGTTATTATGGTGTCACTGATCCTTCAGTGGAATGCCAAGAGTCTGGTGGCGAATGGGCAATGAGTTAAAAAAGTTTCTTGGGAGTGGTGCCTGATGTGGTGTTTATACAGGAGTTGGATTTTGTGGTCCCTGGTTTTATAGAGGTGTTAAGCTTTATGTCAAGCTGGGTAAGGATCCTACAAATTCCACTAGTTATAGACCCACTCACTTCGAATTTGTGTACGTTGATGGAGAAGATGATTGTAAGTAGATTGTTGTATTATTTGAACAGTAGGGGTTTGGTGAGTGAGGCACAGAGTGGGGTAAGGAGAGGTCGGTCGACAACAGATGCGTTGATTACGGTTAGTACGGAAATAGCCTGTGCATTGTCAAGGAAGGAAGTTAAGTGTGTCACGTATTTTGATGTACAAAAGCCTGGGTTGTGGATTTCTTGTTTGGGAGCATGTTTAGGGTGAAAGTTGGGGCAGGCATTGAAAATCATAATTGAACCTTATTAGAGTGGTGGTGGGGTTTGATTGTGGGGGTGACAAGGAGGCATTGCAGTGTGTATATCGGGCGCTGATTAGATCTGTTTTAGATTATGGGTGCTTTATATATGGGTCAGTTTCATGTTACATTCTGTTTCGTGTGTTCTCTGGACTTTACATACGGACTCTCTTCTTCGTGCCCTTTGCCACGTTACTGCGTTGTATATAGAGAATAATTATTTAAATTAATTGGAGATTAGAGAAGCGTACTCTGTTTTCAGTTAATACGCGTTCTGTATCGTGGTTAGGAGCACAGAGAGATGGTTTGGTATTGTTGTTGTGCTAGGCATATATATTAATCTGTCAGTAATTAAGCCTGGAACCGCGTTATTGATTATTCAAACTGCAAAATGTCTCTCTGCTTTGGTCTCCCTCCTTTCATCCACTACACAACCATGACAGAACTGTGACAATATGTAATTATAGAAGATTTTTCCTTGTAGTGATAAATTACCGGAACAATAACCAATAAGTTAAACAAATGCAATGTAGCACAAAAGAAGAGTCTTTACAGTCTTTACATGGACTGTGTGACAAGGGTCAGCTAGATCTCCTTTTTTTTGAACGAATAGAAATGATTGTTATACGTTCTATAAACATTACTCTGTGGATCGCGCAAACATTATGCAACAGGGACAAAAGTTATACAATGTTGGGAAAGGAACTTATAAAATTTGAAGAAGTTGATTAACTGTAGAATGCAGATATCTTTAGGAGACAAAAGGAAGGAGACCTTAAAGCTCACAGCAGTGGGTCTTCTGTGTTAAATGCTAATGGAATTGGAGGGGAAGCAAATCAAAGATCTACTTCAAAGCAACAGGTCTCCTTACATACAGTTGCCAAGTGGGAGAGAAAATGCATCTCTTATCAACATATCATTGGTGGGTTTGGATTCAAACCAGTTGTTATCAGTATCAAGTTCTGTTCAATGATGTCAAGATGTCTATATATTTTTGGGGAGTTCTTGTGGGACGCACTTCTCTCTAGGCTATAGATGGAACTCAGGCTATAACATTAAAGTCTTTATTGCTCTAATTATCATATCTCCAGGACTCTGAGTTTAAATATTTAATTACTAAATGCATTAAAAAGTCACAACAGAAATAGCGACCGTGAAGGGCCAGAAAAAAATCATTTTAGCACTGCTTAAGAAGTGGAAAGAGGAGCCGAGTGCGGTTCCACAGCCAGCGCACTGATTTGGTGAGTTGACTCACATAGCATAGGAAAATTATCTGTGGAACAGCATTCTGAGCACACCGAACCGTAACAAAAATGGGTGAGTTTTCCGACCAAGAATTCTAAATGGATTTGAGACTGCGCAAGCGAAAACAAATGCATGCTGGGAATCTTCCCGTACTTTCACTTCAGCTCTCAATGGAGGCGGTTGCATTTTCACCCTCTCCCTTCCCTTTTCTCGCCTGCTTGCTCCTCTCGTCTCGTCTTTGTCCTGTTGAGAGACTCTCACAGCACTGCTCTCCAAACTAAGGAAATTATGGATTTGATCAACTGGTCTCTGAATGCAATTGACACCATATTCTTGAAGAGAAGCTTGGGTGCCGGAGAACCTGACTGCCCTGCCGGAACGTACGCAGCTGGCTACACGATGGACGCATGGGCGAGGTGGCGGGTTGTGTGTTTGGCGGCTCTTTCTGTGGAGGATGTTGAAGATATCTACCTATTCGGAACCATGATAACAGGTCTTCTGCTGATGGGATTAGGCGTTGCCCTGGTTTATCCTGAAATTAAGAAGACGGTGACAGCTGTTCATAGCCCCACAGGGCTGCCCGTCATGATTGAAACAGTGGGCAGAGCTGTCTGTACTCAGACTGGGTCTATAGACCACAAGTTGGTTAACATCATGGAGAAGCTCACAGCTTTGCAAAAGAAAATGGATAGTTTCGGAGACCAAAATGGACCAAATTGATTCAAGAGGGACCAGACGTGCAGATTGTAATGCAGATGCTACCCCAAGAAGTCAACAAATCTTATCTACTTCGGCTCCCCACAACCAGCACTGGCCTTGGACAAGGCACCATTGGAATAACAAATTCTCCCGGACAGCGCTGCAGTGAAAAGCTCTTGTTTTTGTTCTCTCCCCCATCACCAGACACCTGGTGATTGTGACTCTGTCTGGGACATGACCAACGCTGTCTCCGTATCGACATCCTGCGGACTTTACACTTTTGGGATTTCTGCCAGAAACAGAAATCTCCAGGCCTACACACACACACAAACTCTTACACATATGTACAGATACACCCCCCCATCCCCCGCCTTCACAGCTTCATACCCGCCAGCCTGACAAGACGGGTCTGTGAAAGCGCCTACATGGCCGCAGGTCCGTATGGCCGCCTGTCTGGTCTTGGCAACCTCATTTCCCCTTTCCCGCCCCCACCACCCCTGTTGCAAGTTTTCCTGTAAGTCTTGTTCAGAGTGTACTGATTGTGCTAATTTTACTGAGGTGTTTTTTCATGTTAACACACTGTACCCCCAAAGGGGCATAATATGGGGCTGCCTTTTTTCTCCTCACCTTTCCTCATGTAATGCTGTATTGTTTTTCTAAATTCCTGTGTTCATGTCCTGTCTACCCTCTTTGTCATACAGTTTGTGATGTTTTGTTGTATGGACAGGTTGATGGCTAATTTCGCTGGTACTTGTGACTAAGTGACAATAAAGGCTACTACTACTAACATTGTTTATAAGTTATACTTAAGTAAAAAATCCCACGGTAACGCGCTGGCTGATAAAAGAAAAGTGGAATGTATGTGACTGAACTGGTGGGCCTGCTTGAGCCAGCTTGGAGTTAAGGTAGTAGTTAGAAGTACCCTATGATACCGGATAGCCACACAGATTTGCGAGGGTGGGGGCTTATTAACTGAATTGATAAGGGAGAGTTAAGTTTTGAGTAGCTATGAAAAACATGATATGAACCAAAAATATATCAGACTGATGTGGTAGGAAGCCAATAGACTGTAAAGCTTTTTTTTCTGAGGTAAACATAAAAGTGGTTTCTGAGGTAAACAGATTCATTTGTTCTATCGCGGAGCCCTAGGATCCAACAATCAGGTTTATCCGGGCCAGGGGCCACATTTATAAAACTTTACAGTGGATTTGCGTCAGAAGTGGCGTACGGACGAAATATAGGACGTTCGCAAAGAAATATTCAGATTTATAAAACTGTACGCACACACGTCCTACGCCGGTTTTCCTTTATAAATCACAATCAACTCTAATACGTGATGCAGCTTTTGCGGCTACATGTCACAACCATAGTTGGCCATAAATAGTCAGTGAAACCCCCCAAAATTAACATTAATTAAATGAGAGGTCACGGCAAACACAGAAGAAAAAAAAGCAACTTCACCCAAGGTTGACAAGAGGAGGATGATTTTGTTTGAAGGGCACAGTGTGCCGATTTCTTAAGCCGAAAAGTCGACCGTAGCCAAAATTAAAAGTGATCAGATATCAGTCAATGTCAAGGCATCTAGCGCTTCATCGCGAAAATGTGTCTGTCACGAGTGGGGGAAAATTGGTTACATTAGAGCAACATGTCTGCATCACAGATTATTTGGACATTGATGGATCTAAAACGCTTTTGATTAATGAATGCATTTTTATTCTAATTCGGTGCCCTTATGGCAACATGAGTGCAGTCAATAGCACCGATTACATTTGGGAAACTGGACATAGCTGAAATATGTGCTTTTTTGTTTGCCTGTTCACCCGCCATGTAGGGAAACTTAATGTAATTATGCAACAAGCCTATTATACCGACTAACACGCCTGGCATAACCCGGCTAAGGGTTGGCTGAGATATCCCTGACCTGTCAGTCAATTCCATCTGGAAAGTGCCAGTCGCTAGAAATCATGTTATGAGTGTTATGAAAGTCGCCACTAAATAATATACATCATTTATTACGCTATTATTATTATCTTCAAACAGTGCATGATCAGCAATTGTGTGATATTACGCTTTGTGATTGCATGGCTTTTTATAACCATCCATTTGATTGTATCTGATAATCTACAGATGTCGGTATTAATCTAATTGTAAATGGAAAATAGTTCTGCGCAAAGGGATTTTCTTTCACCTTTCAAAATGGTTAAGACCTGCGTCACGATGGAACACATTTAAAAATAAAACAAACTAAATGCACATACTAAATTAACATTATGTTTCTGTATCTGATTACGACATTTATACTACGAAAACAATATTCCCCAATGGACAATAAAGACTTTCTATCTAATCTATCTATTGTCTATTTATTATCTATCATCATCTATTTATCTATCTATCTGCTCCGCAAGACAGAGACATCAACAAGAATATCAGTTTTAAACATGATTTTGTTCTGTTTACCATATTTTTTATGAGGATGAAGTATATAACATGCCGATAAAATTACAGAATATACAGAATATATATGAGTGTACTTTTTGCAAATATGTCTTCATTTGCATTTATGTTACAAGTTTGTTTTATTTTGTTTGTTTTTCACTGCAGGCTGTTAATGGTAAGCATGGCTTTGTGACATCTCAATATTATTATTGAGAGGCAGTATTATGATTTCGTTTACACAATGCTCTGAAGTTTCAGACAGATCTACATTAGTCAACGTGTTTCTACTATCTGCCGGCGGTGTCGCCATTTCTCATTTCACCTGTTGTTGTGTGTACGCCTGGGTCAGAGTTGCCGTGAAGGACCGCACATTTTCCCGTCAAGTTAGCTGTTTATAAATCCCAATTATTGTGTAGAGAGCTGAATATGTCTTTTTTTGTGCGTACGCCAGGTTTATAAATGAGCCCCCAGGGCAGCTGCAGTTTAGCGAGGCAGACTGTTGAAAGACTTCTGAGGTACCGTTTCACTTAGAAGCCAGGGACATAGCTAGTTGTATGAAATCCTCCAACTGATGATGCTGTCCGTTGGTAGCGTTTTTCAAGGATGTGATTGAAGAGTGACTGAATTGTAAATAATGGGAGAAATGATTGAGAAACGATTGAACTGAGTGGACAGTGAACCTAGATGTGTTGTGATATTGAATGTATAAGCAGTAGAATGTAAATAGGTGTTGACAAGGTTGAAAGAATTTTATGTTGTGAGTTAATGTTCCCGTATTAATAATAGTTAATAATTGACGGGCTGAAGGAGTCGATGTAACAGCCGCCATTGGCATTATAGCACGGTCGGTACATTAAATGTGCGAGAGTAGAGAAGAAGCTAGCTATGTATAGTAGATAGGGCTGGCTACGAAGCTAAAAAAATAAAGGATCCGAAAGCAGCTATTGGGGGATGTTTTATGGGGGGAAAAGGTACTGTCCATTGGTGGTGGATGAGGTGGGCTTTCCCCCTCACTGTGTAAAAGCGCTTTGGGTTCCTTGGAAGAAAAGCGCTATATAAGTTGAATGCATTATTACTGACCTAACGAGGAATGTGAGAATTATGCTATGACGCTATTGTGTGTTATTAGTGGGGGTGAACGGTGTTGCATCCGGCCCATGGAGGGTCGAGTATGACCCCCCTATTCCGTTGTTTCAGGTTATGTCTCTTGTGTATATTGTTTCCTTATTGCATTTCAGTGTTCTCACGGTGGTTTAGTTGCCTGCTTAATTCCATGTGTTCTATGTTAGGTTCTTCCCTATGTGTGTTGTACTGTTTGTCTCCCTCTAGTGCCTTGGTCGTGTATTGTGTGTTATTCAGATTTAATATAAGTGACGTCAGTATGTGTGGTGCGCAGGTGTCTTGTATTAGTCTTCGTTAGTTGAGTACTTATTCCTTGTGTTTCCTCCTTGTCCTTGTTGTTCATTGTTAGTTGTTACATGTTCCTAACCGTACGTGTCCCAGTATCGCCTTGTGTTTGTGGATATCCGTTTTGCCCCTCGTGGCAGTCTTTTGGTTCTACGTAAGTTAATAAACTACTTTTGTTTGATTCTCCTTCGCACCTGCCTCTTTCCGCATACAAGCATTGGAACGTAACAAACGGAGATTGTCGATATTCAGTATAATATCAGGGAAACAAAACCAGACGCCAATCTGGCAGTTGGTTAAACAGAAGAGCATAGCTAGTCATTTAGATTAAATACAGTAAATACATACTCAGTGAATTAGTAAAATACACATATAATCTCAAGCAAGCACCCATAGTTGTAACTGATTATTAATTGGGGAGTCATTGAAGCTTTGGGGAAATTATTATAACGTTACGTTAACACACACATTCAGAATTAACACAAGCTGAATGTAATTTGAAAATTAAAGTGTTCTCGGTAACATAACAATAGCGAAAAAAATAATATTAATTGCATTTGTAACATTTTGATGTAATACTAGAGAGGAACTATTGGGGGCATGCAACTGAACCGCCAAGACTTTTTAAGAAGTGAGAAGGAAGTTGCAAACCTAGACCCACACCCCAGGTCAGTAGGTGGCGTTAATGCCAAAGGTCAAAGTCGTTTATTTATCATTTGCATTGAAAAACATCACGTCATCCTATGCAGAGAAATTATTTTGACATGGCTCGACACCTCTATGCAGTGGGCTTAAAAAGATTACAACAATATAAAGAATTTTTAAAACAATAATAAAAAATAGTAATATTAATAATAAAAAATAGTAATAATAATAATAATACGCTATGTACTGAGCAGTGATCTGGAAAATGTACAACAGTAGAAGTAAACTATTGCACCATTGAAGTTAGATGACAACTGCAGCTGACCAACAACGAAGAAAAAGTTGCATGCTTGCAGCCTAGCCAATCACGACATTTGTAACCCAACTCAAAATAATTGCTAAACAAACTATGTTGTACACGCACCCAAACATTATATTCTCAGATACTGATGCTGTATTGGATCATTGATAGAGTAATGAAACAAGGACTGAACGAATGGTTGGGTATTACATATAGTTTCAATGTTTTTGACCTTGAGAATGAGAAATAGTTTTTTTAGATTAAATGCGGTGGATGCTTGGTGATTGGAGGAAACATAATTTAGAAATAAATGGTAGATCTAGTAACTGACAAAAGGTAAATTAATTCAAGTCCATACAAGATTAAACTAGTCTGTGAAATGCAAAAAAAAAATAAACTGCCTAAAATAAACATATTATCTGAAAGAATGCAATAGATCTATGCTACTGTTCCAGGGATAAGGTAAATTACTAGTTACATAGATCATAACAATAAAGAAAGATTAAGGGAACAAATTGGGTAATTAAATTGGAATAATGAGCCAGATTAGAAATGGTACCAATGCAGTAGAAGTTTCCACAAAACATGCACGTCTTCATTGTGTTCCAGGGATGAGGTTAATTACTAGTTACATAGATCATAACAATAAAGAAAAATTAAGGGAACAAAATGGGTAATTCAATTGGAATAATGAGCCAGATTAGAAACGTTACAACTGCAATGGAAGCTTCCACAAAACATGCACGTCTTCATTGTGTTCCAGGGATGAAGTGAATTACTAGTTACATAGATCATAACAATAAAGAAAAATTAAGGGAACAAATTGGGTAAAAGCGAATGACAATTATTAGTTGGGAAATCTATAAATATACATGGGGTTAAAATAATACCTTGAGGTTAAAACTGGGGTTTTCTTAGTACACATTTGCGGTTGAACTACGCTAAGGCCGAAAGTAATGCACAAACACGGTTGCACATTGAGTTTTTTTTTGTTCCCATATCTCCATAAGGTTCAATGCATTTAATTATTTTGATTGGGGAAAAAGGTTAATGAAATGCGCTAAATTTACATTCCATACAGCTAAATTGATAAATTCCAGTTGTATTTTACATGCACACATTAGAAAAAATGAATTAAGGTTAAATACACACATACAGTTAGGAATCGTTTCACACATGCAACGCTACGTGGTAGTTATTGGGAACAATTGGTCAGATGAAATTTGAGAACAATTCAATGCAGACTTTAGGCTACATTCTTGTATTCTAGGACTAGGGAAATAGGAAAAACATTTTTAGAAGAGTGTATGGTGAAGTTAAGTAATAAAGGGGTATGGAAATACAATTATTAATCTGGGTGAATATAAGATAAAAAGGGGTGCTAACTCTTAAGTAATAATTAGTGGTTGAACGATAAAGGGGGGGGGGGGGTAGTTGTTACTTATTAACAGAAAGTCTGCTGGTTAGTAATTTTCTACACTACAAAATCTATAAGGTTAAGAGTAAAATCATGCATTGTGAGGTATTGGTAAATTTAGGTAAAATATTTTTTGTTCTTAGCCTAAAGAAATATAAATGATTGTCCACTTGTATTGTCTGTTCTAGGTAACTTGCATTAGGCCACATGCTTTAAAAGATAGAAAAGGCAGCATCGGGATATTGCCTGCTCTGGGGTTTGGATATAGAATTACTTAAAGAAAATCTAAATTGGGAATGTAATGATGATGGGAAATTGCTATTATTTTAAATGTTAAACCAAAATGCTGCCACCTACTGGGCGAAAAAGAGTACAAAAGACAGCTCTAAAGTAGAGTTTGGTCAAGTTAGGATTTACAATCAAGATAAGTAATAGAGGATGTTTAACACTTAGGAATTTAATTGAGAATAGCATTTAAAGCGTTTTGACAAACAGGCTGATATATAGTTACAGATGAAATAATAGCAGGCAGAGAGAAAATTATGAGTTATTACAATTGACAGGGACAAAACCACTGGATATGAAAATGCTATGCTGCCTTGCCTTGCAGGGATTGGCGGAGAATGATGAAAACAGGATGGGTAACCTAAAATAAAAAATTCATTAAAATGAAACAGAAGTGGAAAAAAACTAAAATGGGGAATTCATTTATGAGTCAAAAAGGTAACTGGTTCTGGTCTTCCCATGAAATTTGCTAAAAGGTGATCTAGCCTACGAATTGACTGGCCTGATCAACCAGGTCAATTCGAACGCTATACACATGTATGAAAAATTCTGATTGGAGCTGGTTCTTTGGAATGAGAGATTTTGGGATTTTTTCCATTTATCCTGAAAATAAATGGGAACTAAAAGTTGAAAGGGGACAATGCTTACACCAAAGCACTCTACTATTTATGTTAGGTATTAAATGTAAAATGTAATCTTGGAGCTTCTTGGTTGTCTGTTAGGTTCTGTAATGTGCATGTCAAATTGTTTGTGTTGTCTGGCGGAAAGGAGTCCTTTGTCGACTGACTGGGATAACTACCCGTTTTTAGTCCACAGATTGTTGTTTTTGCCATCACAAGCAGCTGCTACGTTAAGTAGTAAGGTAAGTGAGACAATGATTGCAGATGGACAAAGTTGTTCAATTGATTAATGTTGGCTTATGCCTACATGGGGGGTGAAATTCACAATTGTCAGGTATTACATGGGGATTGGTAGGAATTTCAGGTAGCTATTGGGAGATTATAATTATGGTTGCACGCCAGGGTCTGTAGCACAACCATGTGTTTTTGGTAAAATTATTGAAGTCTCTGCCATTTTAAGGGTATCTATGTTTATTTTTGTTTTTAATTTCTTTCTGTCAACATGGGGTTAGATAAGGGGATGTTGAATGCATGGGTGTTTTTGGGTAGGATAGAACTGTGAATGTAACTGACAGAATAATGGGATGGGGTATTAATTATGCCTTTAAAGATTACTGTGTGTAAAAATAATACTGGGACACAGAAGTAGGGAGGTTTTGGTCAGAATTAGGAAGTGTTAATTATAGAGTTTAGGCTATTGAGAGACATGGGTTGCTCCACTCCAATGTCTGATTGGTTAGTGAGAAATTGAACAGTCAGAACAGGGTCATTTATAAACTTGATTGTTTACCAGCACTAAGGTCCAGGCTTTAGTCCTGCCAAATGTCACTGGGTCAAGGGGAGTGTGTGTTAGGTTATTGAGTTCAGAACAGGATTAGTTATAAACTTGATTGTTGACAGCACTAAGGTCCAGGCTTTTGTCCTGCTGAACGTCATTGGTCAAGGGGGTGTGTGTTAGGGTATTGAGCTCAGAACAGGGAGGGCTTTTATAAACGAAGGAAAATCTGGTTCACTATTCTGATATTTTCTACACATTTACTGACAATTTATATTAATGAAGTTGGGGATTTAAAGGGGGTTGGTTGCCTTAGACTATTTGGAGAAAATTAGAATATCAATTGTTTACTGTTTTACACACTTTTCACGTGTAAATGGGGGAAGGTATAGGAGTATTAGATCTTTATCCAAATTGATATGTTACACCTAGCAAAATTAAGTTTTCAAATTGTTTTTCAATGTCTTACTTTTAAAATCAATTCTGTTTACCCAAGAAGGAGTTAGAAGATTAGTTCCTGCAATTTACTTTATGATTGAAGAACATGCTTATATTAGATTTTTACAGACTTTACTTTTAGCTAAAAGGTCCTTTGACCTTAAGTTTTTTATTAAGTTCTGTCCTTAAGTAAAAATTAGTATGATTATTCCTGCACTCTATGCGAAGCAAATTCTAACCAGTTGTGCAAGCTTTATTTTTATTTTCATAAAGTTGAGTTGATCCTGGTCATTGATTCTTGACTGGTGTCCCAAAAGAAAACACGGTACAGATGTCCATCATCACACCTGAAAGGACAGAGAACCTTGTGCCACAGAGAGACAATGATAAAGACCAGCAGAGACAATTCTGAGCCATGAGGAGGAAAGAGCAGAGACAATGACTGAGGTACAGAGACATCACAGCACCAGAAGATGACAGACAATGACAGAGGTACAGAGACATCACAGCACCAGAAGATGACAGACAATGACAGAGGTACAGAGACATCACAG
>JACXGM010035516.1:0-11653 GCA_016801145.1 Umbra pygmaea | reverse complement strand
CAGGAAGTAATCTGCAAATGTGTAAAACAGTTTTGTGTTGTACACATCACCCTGTATTTTTGTGGATATGATTTTACACATCACAAATGTAAAAATACACATTTGCAGATAGTGAAATATTTGCGCATCATTGTACACATTTGTAGATTGTCTTCTGTGGGTTACAAATATTAAAGTCCAATTAATTCTTCCATAACATGGCTGCACTTCATTTATCCACACATTTCGATGGTTCTTTCGGATGAAAACCGTGTTGTAGCTTGTTGTCTACCTTACTAAGGTTATATAGAGCTGCTTATTGTGTAATGAAAACGTTTCGCTAATGATCTATTGAACCGCAAACCGCCAATCTGCCAATTTATGTCTAACTTTGCCGAAGTCCGGTAGGCTACAGCTACAGCCAGTGGCACTACGGAAGCCGTTCGTTGCAGCGCATTAGTTTGAATTCAAGACGAGAACATTATTAATTAATTATTTATCTCTATAAAACGATCTTTGTTATATCGCTATAACGAGTTAATAGGTCATAAAATAAAAAATATATATTAAAACGATCTTTGTTATATCGATATAACGACTTAATAAGTCATAAAATAATAAAAAATCCATGGCCGTTCTCGGCTTCCGTAAGTATGAAAATTTACTGTGCAAATGGTGGCAGTGCAAATAACAGTTGAGAAATAATATATTTAAAATAAATACTGTAATGAAGGTTGACAGAATATAGCTAAGCATGTATACATTTTAGCGAGATAGGGCTTATTAACACACGACAGACTGTGCGTTGCCAGGGAATAACCGCACACCTCAACAGTGTAGAAAGCCACGAGGCTGAAAGCCGCTTTCACTGCGGAGGTGTGCGGTTATTCCCTGGCAACGCACAGTCTGGAGTGTGTTAATGCGCTTATAAAACGGTTGCCAACATTTTATTTGTGAAAATTAATGTTTTAATTAGTATTTTTAGCGAAAGAAAATGGTCACGAGGCGTGCGGTTGTCGTGAAACATTAACGTACCCCCCACCACTACTTTTACTGTTGCCATGTTAGTACGCCACAAATCAAGTAGTTCCTATAAAACGGATAATTTAGATCGTTTATAACAAGGTCTGAACACTTATTTACAGTTTAATTTAATTTAAATGGCATTCGCCAGTTTGCTTTAGTGATGCATTTTTTATGCAATGTTTAGGTGATACAGACCTTACTGTCAGCCTGTTAGCTACTGTACTGACGACACTATGGTTAACGCAGTGAAGCCAACATCTGCAGTTTTGCATTATAAGCGCGATTCTTTGAATTTTGTTTCTGGACATTTATATAGGTACATCCATCAAAAGCCACATTATGCAATCTTGTCGGGAAACGAAACGTTATGAATACGGGCAGACTTCCATGTATTATGCAGGTGCTGTCATTAACAGGCTATAATTAATTAAACTCCTATTAATTTAATATTCGTTCACATTTATTGCCCCCTGAATAGATTGGCATAGTTTGGGCAAAATCAGCACCATTCGCCGTAATCATGAAAAAGCCTAAATTAATTAATTAACCATGTGAAATATAGGTAGGTAAATGCGAAAACTAATTTCTACTAGTAAATAAAATGTTTGCTTATATTTTTTGCATATGCGGTTTAAACACCTTTCTGTATACATTACCTTGGAAAATTAACTAATTGCGACATCCATTATAAGGTTTGCACAGAACGTCGGTGTTTATCCCAAAATCTTTTATAAACTGTTTACTTGACACAGTCGTGCGCTGTCAAATTGCCGGATTCATTTCAGTCTCGTTGCACTTGAACATAGCGTTCGTCATCAGAAAAATGCAGTTAATTTAATTCGCAATGTTATTACAAATAATGTAATAGCACACATAAAATATAATTAAACACATGCAATCCCTCCAGCTCCGGATATATAGGCCTATCAATGGATTGTCTAAACCCCGAATGTCTGGTGACCCGCCCGGTTATACCCAGCTAACAAAATTACGTTCCAGGACGTACGCTCAAAGTTATTTTAGTTCCCACAGAGTCAAGGTAACGTTTTTGTGAAACGTCTCTGAACGTACCTACGGTGTCATCTGACTAAAGTTACGTCCCAAGTACGTTCAGGACGTTGAAATGTGGGGGACCCTGAATGTCGAATGACGTTATTTTGCAATGTTATATATGACGTCCTTGAAACTTGTCTGAACGACATCCCAGCTAACAAAATTACGTTCCAGGACGTACGCTCAAAGTTATTTTAGTTCCCACAAGTCATGGTAATGTTTTTGTGAAACGTCTCTGTAAGTACATATGGTGTCATCTGACTAAAGTTACGTCCCAAGCACGTTCAGGACGTTATAATATTCGGATGATTTCAGAGGAAGAGAGATCATTTAATTTGCTAACAACGTGTAGGAAAACAATTGCAGGCTATATGTCTCAACAATTTACACAAAATATAAATAAAACATAGGCAGAACAATAATATCAGGCAACTTGTAAAACTTATTCAAACAACCGTTTTCATAGAGAAGTAGCCTATCTTAATTTCACCAGTAGAACGGGTAGGCTATCGTAATTCCTCTTTTTTTATAATAAAGATGTCAACTGTAGGATATTTCTTGATATTTTAAAATATGAAGAAAGGCATCTAGGGTTAGATGGATATTAACAACCCAACCCGTGATATGTGGAAAACTCAGTGGCTGCGTCTCAATACGCAAAGTATGCATACTAAATAGTATGCCAGACTACGATTAGTATGTCCCAAACCATAGTACGCAAATATAGTATGTCAGCAGTCCCCGGATTGTCTACTATTTCCGGGGGATTTTCGAAGTATGCAACCCTGCATGCTTTTTGGGCTGATATAGCCCACAATCCTTTGCGACACAGAATAGGAGGGGTTTCCCGAAGCCAAAATTCTTCTTTGGCTGTGTTTAAATGTAAGTATCCAAAAGTTAGGTAATAATAAACGTGTCATTAGAGGAGTTTTTGGTTATTGTACTAATATTAAATACATTTTAAATCAAATGCGAACAGGTTGTGCCAAATGTTTAATGTTCAAGCTTTGCGGGCTTCATCGCTTGTGGAAGTGGTCTAATTTTAGATGCAACGTTATGACGCGTTAGTATATCCCCCATGCTAGAATACTCGCTTACTATATACTTAATAGTACATACTTTACCACCACCTGCGTAGTACGTACTTTAAGTATGTAGTATGTAGTATGCATATTGGGATTCAGCCAGTGTGTGAAATGTGAGTGGTAGGGCACACATTAGGCTAACGAGCCAGTCACCGGTGTATTGACAGTTATTGACATGACAGCCACTAGCTAGCTATCGCTTCGTCACGAAAAAACACTTTATTACAAAAAATATTAGATTACTTAAAACCTGTGGCTGGTTAGCATGTCTACATCAGTGACAAACTTTTTGTGGTAAGTAAAATAGTTTGTATTTTTTAGATGGTCTTATTTGGAAGTTGGTGTTGAGATTTGAAGCGAGAGGAATTATCCGCCATGTTTTTTATTTTGTTCAGCTCCTCAGGGGGGCGTAGTGATACTTTTTGATTACATACTAAGCACTTTAGTGAAAAGGCAACATTCTACAGTGCGGATATCGGGGAATTGTCAAAGGCTTGGAATGCAAGTTATTATAATAAGTATCGATAAGTATCGCTCTACGTGGCGAGAAGTAATCATTGAAAGTATCCTTAGAAAAGATGTGAAGCTACCTAGTGGAAGTCAAGGATAGCCGATTTAGCATGTTTTATTAGTGCATATTGTGTGATAATTTAAATGATAACTTGATTTCAAAATGTATCGGGACAGATTATGGTTAAATTTGTACCTACTGAAGTACGATAGGGCATATAGGTCTCGGACTATATTGTGACCGGTTGTAAATGTAATAAGTTTTGTTGAAAATATATTTGTATAATTACACTAGATTCAATGTCAATTTTGGTCAATCACCTGAATTCAAACCAATCGAGCATGCATCTTACTTGCTGAAGACAAAACTTAAGACTGAAGACAGCTGCACGAAAGGCCTTGCAATGCGTCACAAAGGAGGAAACCCAGAGTTTGGTGATGTCCATTTCCATGCATTCCAGACTTCAAGCAGCCAGTGCCTGAAAAGGATTCTCAAGTATTAAAAATGAAAATTGTATATATGCTGGTGTTAATTCATCCAATTACATTGTAGCCCCTGAAATGAGTCGACTGGGTATGAAAATGGTTGCAATTCCTAAAAGTTTCATACAACATTTTCGTTCACCCACTTGAATTAAACCTGGAAGTCTGCACTTTAATTGCATCTCAGTTGTTTCATTTCAACTCTACTGTGGTGGCATATAGAGCCAAATTATGAACATTGTGTCAGTGACCAAATATTTCCAGACTTGACTGTATTTGTCAATTAGTTTGTTAGGCTAAATAGGCTGTTCATTAAATAAATAATGACATCTGCACTAACAATAAAACTGAGAATGCAGGTGTCTTTGAAATACAATGGATGTAAACCAAAGCCTACGTGACCAAATGGAGAACAACAGCCAGATATTTGTCTAAGGCCTTTTGTCTCAGTAAGAAGTGATACCAAAGCCATTTGGGCCTTGGAGAGTGATTAACATATAGGGCCCTATCTTACACCCAGCGCAATTTACTTTTTACACCAACGCATGTATCATTCCTATCTTGCACCCGACGCATAGGGGACATTTCCCTCCACAGACACACGTCGGTAAATTAGGGAATGAACTTGTGTTCGTTGGGCGGTTCAGCGAAATGAAGAGGTGTGTTCCGGCGCAAATGTTCCCTGGTGTTGGAAGTTCCCGAAAACAATTCCACCACAGACCAGGAAAAACCTTGTTAAAAGTCAGTGGCGTGTTATTCAGATGATATTTTAAGGGTGCATGCTTGGCCATAATGTAGCATGTGAACAATGCGCATACACTTTTCTCCTCTCATCTACACAAATGCAGCAGTTCCCATTATTGCAATCAATACATACTTAAAAGGAAAAATATTACCACATGAGGGAAATCATTGTGGTGTCCGAAGATGTGAAAAAATAGGCATACATCTAGTGTACACATTTACCTAAATGATTCAGAATGAATTATTCACACTGATATACATCAACCGCAAGGGAACCCATTCAATCAACATACAAGTCATTTGCGATGCTAATAGTAAAATCACCCATGTTTTCGTGAATTACCCTGGCTCAAGCCACTACTCATTTATGACAAACTCTGCCATCTTTGAGGGGAATCCCCCCTTGGATGGGTGGCTGTGAAGGGGACAATGCTATCTGACAGGGCTGATGATGACACCATTTCTGATGCCAGCAACAGTGTGTGAAATGCTGTTTAATCAAAAACACACAACAAAAACAGGCAGTGTAGCCTAATTGAACGAACATTCTGCAAACTGAAAATGCGCATCAGGTGTTTGGATAGGACAGTCTTTGTGGCTTGTTGTGTTTTACACAACATGTCCATGAATCATGGATGTGTTGATGATATAAATGAGGAAATATTAGAGGACATAAGTAGATGTGATGTTGAGAAGCTTGTGCCGTTGCTTGCCACTTAACCCAAATGCCTTTAAGCTTATTTGACAGAAGAGTGAGGCAAGCAAAGTAATCTCGTTCTAATGTTAGATTACATTACAAAAATATTACCATGCATTCATAACCTTGTGATTCAGTGAGAGTGAGCCCAAAACATTGGAAAGTATGTCTTGTGACATTTCTTTATTTATATTTTGTAAAAAAGAAAAATCAATAGCAATAAATATAAAAGCAATCCGCCATTGAACAAGTGCGCCTGCTCTTAAAGGAAATGTGAGATGACGCTATGATTGGTTTATTGCACATTACACCCAAACCACACCTATGACTAATGAAGCTACTTTAGACCTACCCATCTTAGATTTGCGTCGGGCGCGAGAGTAATTTTTTCCACCGGTAGAATCGCAACAGCGCCCGGGACCCTCCCACAATGTCACTTGCGTTTCGCGTTTGATACTTGCGTTTCAGATAGTTAAAATAGGGCCCATAGAATGCCTACACAAGCTAGCGCCAAATAACTAGTACTATTTATGTTGGAGCCATTGGTGAGATTCAAACTATTGCTATCTATTTGGGCCAATATGAAATCAGTATTAAGTTTTCTGTTGTGATATTAATTTAATGTTATCTGATTATTGTCAGCTTGCGCTGCAGACAACTTGGCTTTAAGACATTAAATTCTATGCTCCATTCTACACATTTCCCAGAACTGAGTAAATTAATTTGATGAGTAAATGCATTAAATACACGACACTGTCCGTGCTCCACAGGGGGGAGAAAGCGAGTAATCTTCCCCTGTCACACCTTCTGGGTTAATGTGGAGATAAGAAAAACCCAAAATCAGTGGTAGGCTATTCTATACAAATATCAACCACATTCACACTGCAGCCAGGATCTACTGTTCCTTTAGATCAGCCTTAATGTGCGTTGGTTTATCACTTTCTCATCAATGGATCTCGTGCATTCCTTAGCCTGTCATATTCCCCGCTGTCTGTCCGCTGTGTGATGTCTTTTCCCGTCATGTTTCCGTTCTTTTGGTGCTTGTTTTTTCTCTGCCCTACCGTAACTTTCTGTTCCCCTTTATATACTTGGGGCAGATTTCAGCTGTTGAGGGTTGCTCCCCCACACTACACCTGCCAGGGAAAAACAATAACCCCAGTGTCCCTCCCACAGGGGAGCGTGAGCAGTCCGGTGCTGTTTTCCATTAAGATTAACGATGTGTATGGTCAGGTTCAGCAGAGTGTAGGTAGGTCACTGTATGCAGATGAAGGAGCATTGTGAAAGAGGAGGAGAAATGTGATGTATGTTGTATGGATGGTTCAGAAAACAGTGGGTGGTGTTTAAAGATGGGCAAAGACAAAAGTGGTGATTTTCACAATGAAGAAGGTGGGTGAGGGGGTGCATGTTTAATTGTATGGGAGGGATTTGGAGATGGTTGAGGTTTTTGGGTGTATTTGTTGATGCCAGGCTGACATGGAGAGAGCACATTGAGAGGGTGGTGGAGAGGTGTAAGAAGGTAATAAATGTGATACGCTGTCTGACAGGAAAGAGCCTTGTTGAGGGCAATGTATGTGTCCTTAATTAGACCAATGATGGACTCTTTGAGGACGTTGGATAGAGTACAGGCACAGGGGCTTCGAGTATGCACTGGGGCATTTAGAACATTTCCGATTTCAGCGCTACAGGTGGAGGTGGGGGAAATGCCATTGGATTTAAGGAGACAGCACATACTGGTTAATTACTGGGTGAATTTACAGGGTCATCAGAGGTCACACCTTATGAAACAGGTGTTGGTGAGATGTTGGAAACATTGGGTGAGGGATATCATGAGCTTTGGGTGGGTAGGGGAAGCACTGGCCAAAAAGGTGGGTTTCGGAGTCTAGTCCCACAGTAGATTAGCCTCCTTGGTTGCTGTTGCCTCCAGTGGTGGATCTCGATAATTTAGAGAAGGTGCAGGAGGATAGCGAGAGCGTCTGTGTAGCCGAGGTGGTTTAGAGGTACTTGGATGATTGGTACCCAGGATGTGTCGTGGCGTACACGGATGGTTCTATAGACCCAGAGACAGTCAAACGGGGTCAGCTTTAATAGTCTGGGGAGTGGGTGTGAGTAGTTGATATAGGATACGTTGTGTCACTTTTGTGATATATGACCCTGATTTATTACATGAGGCAGGAAGTGTGTCATAGCAGATGTGGCATACTTTTTAGGACTGGACTTCCGGCTTGATGAGGCAGAATTGTGTCTTACTAGATGGGGCATGATTTCTGGGGTTCAAACTTCCTGTGTGACGTAGAGGAAGTGTGTCAGAACTTCCGGGGCTCAGATTTCCGGGGCTTGACCTCAGGGGTGGGACAATCGTTTGGACGTGTACGCATCTGGTAAAATGGTTTAATTATTACCACTTTGATTTAGAGTTTTTCATGTTTTAAATTGGTGATAAATACCAAGCATTTGATTTTACGATAAGTGAGACAGCAGTGCTTTACCAAGTAAATAATGGGGGTGAATAGTGGGTTCCTGACTCGATGCGTTTATAACTTACGCCTAACCTAACAACTTCCCAAAAATGAAATTGGTTCTAATAGAGTTCATAGTCTTTGAAGTGTAGTTTCAGACCAGGGTTTTGTTTAATGTTTTCTGGCCTAGACAGAAATCATATATTATGATGCAATCCTGAAACAGCAAGGTCCGTTCCCACAATTGATGTTAGTGTAAAAGTATCAAATACATTGTGTGATGTTTAAGGGGGTGATTTTTATTAATTTATTCCAAGGTTTTATTGTATTTAAACCGCACAGACCTACGTAGTCATCGTTTGGACTTGTTTGGTTGAAATTGTATCAGGAATGTAAAGCAGCAAACTTCTGTGATCGATAGACCACTAAAATCTACCATTATGAACTGTGCTCAACATACCCCCGAGAAACGCCTTTCAGAGGATGATAATGACAGCTGTGTCAGTCCCGAAGAAATCAATGCAGATCTTTCCATGGATTCAACAGCTACACAAGGACATGTTGACACATGAGTGGAAAATGGAAGATGGGAGTACACGTGGATACATTTTTAACCCTTTAAAACCAACAGTCACATGTTATATATGTTATAATCCCAGGTGTGACCAAACCATAGATTGTATATATCACTGGATATAACCATGTGTTAGGTTACCCATTGGTTTGTGAAGATTGGATTTAAGTCATCAATTTGCCATTACGGGCGCAGACATGGTTGCAGATGTGACGATTTTAGACAAGAGGGAGGAGTAATCTAGCTAGCTAACTGATATTAATTGGGATGCTAACAAAAAACTGTATTAAAAAAAAAGTAAAACAAAAATGTAACGTTACTTGCAGGGAAAACTGAACTGCCAACTCCTTTGAGTGTCTTATGTACTTGTCAAGTACATAAAAAAACGTTCTAGGGTATGGTTCTTCACTGTTTTGAAACTTGGTAAAATGACCATCCATGGTCCTGTGAAATACTACTATTTTTGAATTGGTCATTTGTTCAAACCGACCGACTTCAGCATTTGTCACAATCACCTACCCCCAAACCTGCCTCAATATGTAGTTCACGACCTTTAGCCTCTGCCTCAACAGAAGTGTAATGTGGGTTCAACATACCCACTAAACAACCTGAAAAACAGGTAGAATCATTATTCCTCATAAGGTATATACACTTTCATTTTTATTGTTAATCTGGTCTACCAACACTGATTGAACTTTGCAACAACCACCACTTGTGGCCAATGTACAATCTGCAACATTAACTCAAGTGAATCATCCACCATTAGACTCAAATTACTTTGCATCATACAAAAAGTACATACATGCAAAGGTTCAGGCACCCCTGACAATTTCCATGATTTTCATTTATAAATAATTGGGTGTTTAGATCAGCAATCTCCTTTTGATCTATCAAATAACTGAAGGACAGTATATATATTATAATATTTCAGTAGTGAAATGAGGTTCATTGGATTAACATAATATGTGCAATATGCATTGAAATGTAATTAGACAGGTGCATAAATTTGGGCACCCTTGTCATTTTGTTGATTTTAATACATGTACTACCTAGCACTGATTAATTGGAAAACACAATTGGTTTGGTGAGCTCATTAAGCCTTGAACTTCAAAGACAGGGGCATCCAATCATGAGAAAAGGTATTTAAGGTGGCCAATTGCAAGTTGTTGTTCTCTTTGAATCTCTTCTGAAGAGGGGCAACATGGGGGCCTCAAAACAACTCTCAAATGACCTGAAAACAAAGATTGTTCCACATTATGGTTTAGTGGAAGGCTACAGAAAGCTATCACAGAGATTCAAGCTGTCGGTGTCCACTGTGAGGAACATAATGAGGAAATGGAAGACCAAAGGCACAGTTCTTTTTAATGCCAGAAGTGGCAGGCCAAGTAAAATATCAGAGACAAAGGCGAAAGATGGTGAAAAGGTCAAAAACAGTCCACAGACCACCTCCAAAGAACTACAACATCAACATCACTGTGCATCATTCAACAATTCAGCACACTTTGCACAAGGAGAAGCTGTACGGGAGAGTGATGCGGAAGAAGCCTTTTCTGCACACATGCCACAAACAGAGTAACTTGAGGTATGCAATCTCACATTTCGACAAGCCAGCTTCATTTTGGAAGAAGGTGCTATTGACTGATGAAACAAAGATGGAGTTATTTGGTCATAACAAGGTGCATTATACATGGCGGCAAAAGAACACAGCATTCTAAGAAAACACTTGCTACCCACAGTAAAATTTGGTGGATGTTCCATCATGTTGTGGGGCTGTGTGGCCAGTGCCTGTATTGGAAATCTTGTTAAAGTTAAGTGTTGCATGAATTCAGCAGATACTTAAGAATCACACACAAAGTTGAAGTTACGCCAGGGCTGGATATTTCAACAAGACAACAACCCAAAACACTGCTCAAAATCTACTCTGGCATTTATGAAGAGGAACAAGTACAATGTTCTGGAATGGCCATCCCAGTTCCCAGACTCTGTGGGTTGATTTGAAGCGGGCTGTCAATTCTCAGCAACCATCAAACCTAACTGAACTGGAGATGTTTTGCAAGGAGTAATGGTCCAAAATATCTTCATCCAGAATCCAGACACTCATTGCAGGCTATAGGAAGCATCTAGAGGCTGTTATTTCTGCTAAAGGAGGCTAAACTAAATATTGATGTGATATTTCTTTTGGGGTGCCCAAATTTATGCACCTGTCTAATTTCATTTTGATGCATATTGCACATTTTCTGTTCATACAAAAAACCTTCAGTTATTTGATAAATCAAATTGGAATTGCTGATCCAAACACCCAATTATTTATGAAGGAAAATCATTGAAATTGTCAGGGGTGTCTAAACCTTTGCATAAGACTGTTCTTTCAAGCAATGTCCCAAAAGTGTCCACCATAGATTCACTAGCTCTCATGGTTGCAAATACAGTGGTGACCAACGATTCACCGAACACCTCTATTGGTAACCGATCACCCAGACCTCTTACAAACTTTAAGTACAGTGCCTTGCGAAAGTATTCGGCCCCCTTGAACTTTTCAACCTTTTGCCACATTTCAGGCGTCAAACATAAAGATATGAAACTGTAATTTTTTGTGAAGAATTAGTGTGTAATCAAGTCTCCGTATAAATGCACCTGCTCTGTGATAGTCTCAGAGTCTGTTGAATGCACAGAGAGCATCATAAAGAACAAGGAACACAACAGGCAGGTCCGAGATCCTGTTGTGGAGAGGTTTAAAGCCGGATTTGGATACAGAAAGATTTCCCAAGCTTTAAACATCCCAAGGAGCACTGTGCAAGCAATAATATTGAAATGGAAGGAGTATCAGACCACTGCAAATCTACTAAAACCCGGCCGTCCCTCTAAACTTTCAGCTCATACAAGGAGAAGACTGATCAGAGATGCAGCCAAGAGGCCCATGATCACTCTGGATGAACTGCAGAGATCTACAGCTGAGGTGGGCGAGTCTGTCCATAGAACAACAATCAGTCATATACTGCACAAATCTGGCCTTTATGGAAGAGTGGCAAGAAGAAAGCCATTTCTG
>JACXGM010035515.1:0-11654 GCA_016801145.1 Umbra pygmaea | reverse complement strand
CTCTACACCTCAATATGTGCCACTATCTCAGTGGAGCTGTATCGTGTCCCATTCAGCCTCTACACCTCAATATGTGCCACTATCTCAGTGGAGCTGTATAGTGTCCCATTCAGCCTCTACACCTCAATATGTGCCCCTATCTCAGTGGAGCTGTATCGTGTCCCATTCAGCCTCTACACCTCAATATGTGCCCCTATCTCAGTGGAGCTGTATCGTGTCCCATTCAGCCTCTACACCTCAATGAAGCTCTCATAGTCATCAAATGGATGTTGTTGTTTTTTGACAAATAATAAGCAGTTTTAAAAAGGGAAAAGTTGTATAAGAATATAAAATATTCTTCAGTTTTGTCTATGACACCAACTGGCCAATTTTGCTTTTGATTTAAGATGTTTAAGAGACATATCATGGGCTTTTGAATGATAGTGCATCACTTTCAACAGACTCTGTCTGTCCACGTCCCAGATGTCCCAATGGAAAACTTGGACCACTTCTCTGAAATCACCACCCCCATCTCCTTGAATATTCCAGTTAATTTGTTCGAACTGCACACAAAAATATCTAGAAACTGAAGGGAATACAGTATGTTAGTCATGTTAGATGAGTTGAAAATGATTTACATTGTTCTATTTGTACGCATGCACGCACACACAGTTCATTCTATCACTATCTTTAACTCACACCTGTATAATATGCATACATGTCTCTGTCAATCACAACACCTTATTCTGATGCAGACCAGTTTAATCTCCTTGAATAACTTTACTCCACTGAGTAATATTGTCTGGTGCTGGTTTTCTGTCCAAAGGTCTGGCCATTCATCATCGTCAGACTCAGTAACTGGAGCAGCTGAAATTCTTTTTTAACTTTACCTAAATGGTTTACAGTTTTTTTTTCAATTGCTTACCTACATCGTTCAGTACTGAAACCACGTTTTTAAAACTCTTCATGCACTGCCAACATTCATCTTGGCCAAACAGATAATCTCACCTCCAAAACTCAGTCAAACAATCAAACCACTTCTCAACACATGTCTCAAGCTTGTGACACTAAAGGCTTTTTATACTTCTGCGTCAACTCTACGCTGTGGCTACGGCGTCACTCCTACCCCATCATGACCCTTTCGGAGTTCTGCGTTGAACATGTATGTTTGCAAAGCGGTGCATTTCACTGCTATAACGCTAGGGGGTGTTGCCTTTGTCAGTCACAACCGGAATGTTATTTGCGAGTTATATGCCAGCCAGTTTATCTTATGTTAGCAAGCAAACTTTATCACAACTGCCCACAAAGTACTGCTTGCTGGCGAAGTGCTACTTTCAAAACTTTACTGACATATAGACACTTTACAAATGGATAACCCTGTCATTGTAACCAAAATATTTCTGAGTGTTTTTGCAAAGCTTATGTCAACTAGCATGTTGCTACTCTCCACAGTGGGCTGCTTGTGAAACACTGACTGTCTATGCCACATTGTGTCAAGTTTCTTTGCCGCTATTTTGCTTAAAGGCGATGCCTTTTTTCTGTGCTTTTCCGGCCACTGAGAGACATGGATGACGAGATGCATTTGAGATATTTTCGGATGGAATCTTCAAGGAGAGCCAATTTGCTTCAATGCTTCTTTAACACAAATTGAACTTGTCCCCACCAGCCAGTCTTCCAATAGTACTTTGTGTGTGTATATACCTATATTGTCATACAATGATTGTCTATGCATTAATGCTGTTTTTTGCTACATAGTGATGCACCTGCCCATGGGTAAGCAGATTGACAATTACCGTCACTCCAAAGTCAGATAGGTGATTGATCAATATACTATAACTATTAGCTAGTTGATTGTCATATCTGAATTTTCCTTTGCATATATGTTTTAAGATTTGTCTTTTTATCAATAAAGACATGCTGTGAAGTCATGTTATTGTTCTATACAGGCAGTAACCTAATAATTATGTAGAAGTAAAATAGTCACATCAGTTGATGGATAACATAAATGTCAGAGGTGCTTCTTCTAGGATACATTATAGAAAACTGTGTAAATGTTGCCTCTTGAAAAAGAAAGAAAAATGCTTAATAAAAAATGACGAGACTTGAATTCAACCAACAGCCTAGGCTTCTAAAAACAAATATTCCAGTTGAATGATGAATATAATAAATGCAGGTTATGCAGAGTCCATCAGGTTGGCCCAAAAGCCATTTTTCTCAATTAAACATTTACAAAGGTTTTGCCTCAAAAACATACAGACTCTGTCCTTGTTGAGGTTTGAAACCACTGGTCTTGAGCAGGGCCAATCACAGAACCTTTAAATAGCATGTGCTAAAAATAGAAAAACAAAGGCAACCCACTAAAAAATTACTTTTAGGAGAAAATGGCTGGAGGGCTGGAGGGACGAAGGGCACCCACTGGCTTCCTCCATAGCAGATCAGCCACTGTCTGGCCAAATCTGCTACACTCGCCGCCGGTGTCCTGCACCAGATTCTCTTGTAGGTCCATCCTGTGTTTGTCTAGCTGTGCCATCTACTTAACCAGCCAGTCATCCTAAGTCCTCTACCATTTTGACCCCACTTGGAACACTGGTGACTTTTTCAGCCCCCTTAAGTTAATACTTTGTAGCGCCACCTTTTGCTTTGCTGAGATTACAGCTGTAAGTCGCTTAGGGTATGTCTCTATCAGTTTTGCACATCGAGAGACTACAATTTTTGCCCATTCCTCCTTGCAAAACAGCTCGAGCTCAGTGAGGTTGGATGGAGAGCGTTTATGAACAGCAGTTTTCAGTTCTTTCCACAGATTCTCGATTGGATTCAGGTCTGGACTTTGACCTGGCCATTCTAACACCTGGATATGTATATTTGTGAACCATTCCATTGTAGATTTTGCTTTATGTTTTGGATCATTGTCTTGTTGGAAGACAAATCTCCGTCCCAGTCTCAGGTCTTTTGCAGACTCCATCAGGTTTCTTCCAGAATGGTCCTGTATTTGGCTCCATCCATCTTTTCATCAATTTTAGCCATCTTCCCTGTCCCTGCTGAAGAAAAGCAGGCCCAAACCATGATGCTGCCACCATCATGTTTGACAGTGGGGATGGTGTGTTCAGGGTGATAAGCTGTGTTACTTTTACGCCTAACATAATGTTTTGCATTGTTGCCAAAAAGTTCAATTTTGGTTTCACCTGACCAGAGCACCTTCTTCCACATGTTTGGTGTCTCCCAGGTGGCTAGTGGCAAACTTTAAACAACACTTTTTATGGATATCTTTCAGAAATGGCTTTCTTCTTGCCACACTTCCATAAAGGCCAGATTTGTGCAGTATATGACTGATTGTTGTCCTATGGATAGACTCGCCCACCTCAGCTGTAGATCTCTGTAGTTCATCCAGAGTGATCATGGGCCTCTTGGCTGCATCTCTGATCAGTATTCTCCTTGTATGAGCTGAAGGTTTTGAGGGACGGCCGGGTCTTGGTAGATTTGCAGTGTTCTGATACTCCTTCCATTTCAATACTATCGCTTGCACAGTGCTCCTTGGGATGTTTAAAGCTTGGGAAATCTTTCTGTATCCAAATCCGGCTTTAATCTTCTCCACAACAGTATCTCGGACCTAACTGGTTTGTTCCTTGTTCTTCATGATGCTCTCTGTGCTTTCAACGGACCTCTGAGACAATCACAAAGCAGGTGCATTTATACAGAGACTTGATTACACACAGGTGGATTCTATTTATCATCATTAGTCATTTAGGTCAACATTGGATCATTCAGAGATCCTCACTGAACTTCTGGAGATAGTTTGCTGCACTGAAAGTAAAGGGGCTGAATAATATTGCTCGCCCAATTTGTCAGTTTTTATTTACTAAAAAGTTTGAAATATCCAATAAATTTCGTTCCACTTCATGATTGTGTCCCACTTGTTGTTGCTTTTTCACAAAAAATTACCGTTTTATATCTGTATGTTTGAAGCCTGAAATGTGGCAAAAGGTCGAAATGTTCAAGGGGGCCGAATACTTTTGCAAGGCACTGTATAATGAAGAGAACATTGCTGTATTTAGTGCTGTGTACACCAAGTGGCTGTCTGGACAGGAAGTAAACCAACCAGACTCGAGTTAAAGATTCCATGCATTATACTTGGCCCTGTTATGGACAGATAGATCGATTAGGTTTTACTCTTACATTTATATAATTTTGATTAAATTGGTATATAAAGTGGCAGGCAAATGTAATGTAATAAATTAACACTTGAGTATTGTCGCACACTCCGGTTCTGCCTCCCAAAGAACTACAACTTCCTTGCCCAGTGATGCCCAACAACAATTCCCAAAACCATGTTCCAATAGCCCGGTTTCAATCACTCAAATTTTAATCACCTGCTGCACACCACTCAAGATAAAAATGTGCATCGACCTAAACCCTCAACCCTTTTGGCCTATTGCCTAGTCCAAGTTTATATTACTCCGGTTCTGCCAAACTATACTATTGGTGTAACAACCAGCCCTAGTGGGCTGTTTATGGACTTCCTGTGGTTTAGTGTCTCTTGTGGTTATGTCTCCCTTGTTGCTTTCAGTGTTTACACTGTGGTTTAGTTTGTTAGATTTATTCCTCATGTGTCCTCATTGTTACTGCCCTGTGTGTGTTTGGAATTCAGGTTCCCCCCCAATGTGTGGTATATGCCTCCCTCTTGTGCCCCTGTTGTGTATTGCATGTTCCCACCCCTCACTCCCATGTCTTGTCACATAACCAATAGATCATGGTGTAGTTAATTTCCAAGTCCAGGTGTTTTACATTGTCTTCGTTAGTATGTGTATTTAGGTTTAGTGTTTGGTCTTGTCTCTTGTCTTTCAATGTATCCTGTTACGTGTCCTGTTCCGGTGTCTCCAGTTCTTTCTTATTTATACACGCTTGCCCCACGTGGCAGTATTATTTTCTTTATTGAATAAAAGTGATTGCATTATTGAAACCTTCGCGCTTGTCTCTAATTATCCGAGAGGATACGTGACAATTGGGGTTATACCTACCTGTTCATCCTGTTTCAGACCAGCCTGAGAGTAAATCATTACAAGTATGACTGTGCAAACGGTTATTGTGCAAATAACAGTTGAAAGATAAGATACTGAAAATAAAATGCAGTGTGTACAAAGGCGCCATGGGGCAAAAGTATGTATTTCACAGTACTGTACTGTATAAGCACAACGACAACGATGATTGGTTGATAAAATAGACATTATTAATCCCACAGTTTGGAAATTCCTATGATACAGCAGCTCTAAAGAATAAAAAGATATGGAATTAACAGTGCTATGAACAGCATTGCAAAACAACATTTTTGTTATATTTTGTTTGCACAGACTTTGTACCATGGTGACATGTATTTGGACAACCTGATAACATTGTTAGTTTGCTAGCTTTGTAGCCCACATAAACAGAGGTAAACACAAACTTATATCTACCTTAGATTCGAAATCCATCCATCGTTGTCCTTTTCATGAAACAACTCTGAGCAAAACAATGGCGTTTTAGAGGGAGGAAAAAACCTGAAAAGCTGACATGCCAAAAAGATGTATTAATTTGTCCAATCACAGTCCTTGCGTCCTGCGTAGCCTCGACCAAGGGGGTAGGCTTAGACCCAGAAGTTGAAGAAACCCTGGGTGAATTCTGATGCTACCTGGCTATCACCTCACGTTAGCATTCCATAGACTCCCATTCATTTTAGGGGTTACTTTGACAGAGAATAAATTTACATCTGAAGCATTAAAGACTCTATTTGTCCATTGTTTATTTCTAAGGAAAATGTATAAAAAAGCACCATTACCTTGTATCTCTAATTATGGCTTCGTAGCAGGTTAGGTTTAACATAAGGGGAATGGTTAAGGTTAGGATTAGGGTTAGGGTTAGTAGATAGTTTGTTAAAATGTTGTTGACAGTATACAGATAATATGTAGAGCAACTAGAGATGGACTCTCAAAATAAAGTGTTACCCTATGTTCTAGCTAACTAATGTGGCCAATGTTTTCTTAATCCGATACATGTTTTAAATAGGATAGAAACCTGACAGAATAATGACTTGCAGCGGTTTTCACTCAGAACGTGAATGAAGTTACCAACTTATCAGGGCAACTGAAACTAAGACATGCACCCCTAGTAAAAGAATCCTTCAGGATTTTTAAAATGATAATATGATCCTATAGGACTCAAAATAGTTTTAAGAAGTTATCTTAAGAATATTTTGTCAATAGGATTTGCATAGTAACCAATCCAGTTAGTCTTTCTGCTAGAATTTTCTTACAGTATTTTCATATTGTTGATGTTTCCAAATGAGGGTTAGAAAACCTGTCACAGATATAACAGATATAGCTTTTTGAGTAGGGAGACAAATGTGAGGAGACTTGGAGAAATCTGTTTTATTAACACTGAGCCAAAATAAAGACTGCCTTGTGGGGCTAAACACAGTAATAGTATATTAACTTTTCTCCATTACAAACACTGACACGCAGACACTCACGGATATTAGAAAATAATGATCGACAGCTACCTGCAAACACAACAGAGATTAAATAGGGAACTAAGTACTAAATGCAGGCAGCTGGGAAATGAAGAACAATGATAGGGTAATTAAAACGTGACTAAACAAAAGCAGGAAAGCGAAATGAACAGTACACATGAAGGAGAAATGAAAACAATACACATTCGATGTTGGGCTGCAATTTCCGGCATGAGGCAGGAAAAGGTACGTCCCTGGTGGACACCCACACTCTATCCCCAGGCTGGAAGGTAGGTGCCTCGCTGCAGCGGCGGTCCACCTGCACCTTGTGGCGTCGAACCGCCCGTTGGCGATGAGTATGAGCCAGATTCCATAGCGCCTCTGCACGTCCGAACCAGTCATCCACAGCCGGAATACTGGCGGAGCTGGGATGCCACGGAGCCAGAGGAGGTTGTTAACCCAGGACGCACTGGAACGGGGTGAGGCCGGTGGAGGAATGTGTGAGGGAGTTTTGGGCATATTCAGCCCATGGCAGAACGTCAGCCCAGGTGCTGTGATGGTCCCGACAGTACGATCGAAGGAAACGACCGACCTCCTGGTTGATCCTCTCCGTCTGGCCGTTCGTCTGAGGTTGGTATCCCGAGGTCAAGCTGACTAAGACCCCCAGGCGGTCCATGAACTCCCTCCACACCCGGGACACGAACTGTGGTCCCCGGTGCGAGACGATGTTCTCTGGAGTGCCATACGCATGGAAGACATGGGTAAACAAGCATTCGGCAGTCTGGAAGGCGGTAGGCAGACCTGGGAGTGTAATGAGTTTGCAGAATTTGGAAAAGCGATCCACCACAACTAAGATGGTGGTATTACCTTGAGAGGCTGGCAGGTCAGTCAGGAAGTCCACTGATATATGTGTCCACGGCCGTTGGGGAACTGGTAATGGACACAGCTTACCAAACAGTCGGTGCCGCGGGGTGGTGCTTTGCGCACAGGTAGAGCACGACGACACATAACGGCGAACATCCCGGTCCATGCGTGGCCACCAATACTTGTTCTTCAGGAGTTGCAGGGTGCGTGTTATCCCAGTGTGTCCTGACGCCAGGGAGGTGTGTTCCCAAACCAGCAACCGATCCCGAAGGTCTGCAGGCACAAATAAACGCTCTTGGGGAAAGATAGCGGGAGGCGGGTCTCGTACCTGTTCTTTGTGTATGTCGTCATCCACTTCCCAGCTAATGGGTGCCACGATAAGAGCAGCTGGAATTACAGGTGCGATGTCCGTGGTCTGGTCCTCCTTGTTGTACATGAGCAACAGCGCATCCGCCTTGGTGTTCTTGCTTCCGGGATGGTATGAGAGCTGGTAGTCGAAGCACGTGAGGTACATGGCCCACCTCGCTTGTCGTGGATACAGTTGTCTGACATGGACCTTGACAGCACAAAATACTGGAACAGTTAAAACACAACACAACTAATATACAGGTGAATCAGAACGCCTGGGAGGAAGGGACTTAGGGATGGTCCTGACAGGTCAACTATTGAATAAAATATACATGTTGTGACAAGAAAACAAACAATGACTTATAAAAATGCATATTGCAAACTCAAGTTTCAATAAAAAAAGTGTGTTACTAAGACTTATCCACTGAACAACAATTAAATTTATTTTAGCATAGATTGTTCTTTAAAGTGTCATTAAGGAGCACTCTTGTGCTTTGATGAGCCTTGGGTGCTAACAGCCTGTCACCAGTTTGTGGTTTGTCCCTCTTCTGACCACTGGCGATCGGTACTCACCATTAATGATCAGGAGCCCCCCACAAGCCTTGCTGTTTCAGAGATGCCCTGACCCAGTCATCTGGCCAGAATAATTTTGCCCCGGTCAAAGTCGCTCAGGTCTTTTTCTCTCCTTCCCATTTCTCTTTCATCCAACACATTGACTAAGAGAACTGATTATTTGCATACCATAATCTATACAGACCTTTAGATATGCCCTTGTTAGGAGAGGATCAACATTATTTGCTTCACCTGTGAGTGGTCATAATGTTTTGGCACTTCAGTGTATATAACAATATGATGTGCACTGCATGTTGTAAATTTGTGTCTATTTTACACAAAAAGACACAAAAAACTAACATTGGTAGCTGAAACATGATTAAAATGTTTTCAGTTTGTCAACTAATAAAACTAATAATAATTAATATTTTAACTGTACAAAATGACAAAAAATGACAAAATATTTTAGTTTGTTTGTTTGTTTGTTTTATTTATCTTTACAGGGACAGTGCACATTAATCAAGGTTCCGTAAAAGTGCCGGTTTTGGCCAGCCGGCTAATTTTCAAACACAGTCCCTGGTGTCACGATGCGGTATAATAGTAGTAAGCAGGCAGATGCGTAATCACAGTTGAAATGGCGTTTTTTTCTTCAAACAGAAATTTACTTGTATGTAGGCATGAAAGGAAAACACCTTAAATACTGTAACTAACTTCACTTGTAACTGGGAACTAGAAAAACAACAAAACTAATAGAACAGCAGCATATGTTTGAGAAAAGAAAGACTTAAAGAATACTTGGCGAGAACTTGAAATATGTTACTGAAAATACACAGACAGAACGCAGGAAATTAAATAGGGAACTAATGAGTAACATGAACTAGGTGTGAACACAGAACTATACTCAACTAAAAGAGGAAGGACCATAAAAGGACATGTATAAACACAGAAGCACAAGAAAACCCTGACGTAGCATACACTAGACTGGGAAACACTGGGGAAATATGAATGAACTAAACATTATAAAAACACCATACATATACAAACTACAACTCTAGGGAAAACAATAAAGGAACAATTAAACACACAAAGCAGGCACAACGGGGACATTGTTACACCTGGACAGATTATTAAAACCAATTACAATAATAACAAGCAATGAGCATATGCAGACCAACATAGGACAGGCAACACATACAGATGTTTCTCTTCTAATCTTGCCAGTAAATAGTCACCAACATTTCATAGTTTGTCCTCATTTTTAAACTGTGACGTTGTTTGAGGATTCCAGTAGTGTGTGATGAGAGCCTGCCCACTGTACTGACATTGATGTGGTGTGAAACATGCCAGGTGTGTGTGTGTGTGTGTATGTCCTGATATTTCTCCAGTATGACATGAATATAGTGTGTTTGTCTTTATTCTGGATGATTGGTGTGGATTCAAATGGAATGTGTTTTGTATGCTTTCACACATGTTACAGCGATGTCTGTAAAGAGTTACAGATTCATTTGCTGTTGATTATCTTTGTAACTGGTTGGTTCTGCCCTGATCTAATGTGTGCAGTGCCTTGCGAAAGTATTCGGCCCCCTTGAACTTTTCAACCTTTTGCCACATTTCAGGCTTCAAACATAAAGATATGAAACTGTAATTTTTTGTGAAGAATCAACAACAAGTGGGACACAATCATGAAGTGGAACGAAATTTATTGGATATTTCAAACTTTTTTAACAAATAAAGAACTGAAAAATTTCTGATTTTCAGATTTCTGAGGAGATTTTACTTTTATTCCAGTAGGCTATATGTCATAGCCTAGGCCTACCTTATCCACAAATCAATAGCTTCTGCCTGGCTCAGGCCTGTCAGAAATGTCAAATATGCATAAATGAAAAACATGTTTTTTAATATAATAATATGCACTAACTCCTATCTTGGTGTTTCAGTATTGCAGCCTGCCTCAACATAACTGTTTTGCATCCCTGTTTGTGTCATTATTCTCTAAAGCAAAGGTTACAATGATAATTATATGGTTATGAATGATGGCTTACCGTGTGTTGTCTTTCACTGCACATCATTCATTCTCTTATTAAATAAGTTAAATGAGCTACTTTGACAGTTAGGCTATACATTTGAGCTACACAGATAGCTAGTTACATGTAATACAGTAACTTTGCAGTAGCCTAGAGTACATAACCAGAGCTCTTGCATGCTGGCTAACTACTGACTGACTGTAGAGCTAGATAGATAGACACCTGACTGAAATATCAGCAACTATTTACTTTACCGTTTTGAAAACTCATTTTCCAAAAGTCTGATTTGTTTTGGAAGAGTTTTTCTATTCCTAAAACATGCGCAGGAGTAAGCTAATATACTGTCGTAGCTAATAGACATCATTAAGTTATTTTGTCTGGCAACGTGTATGCTCCGTCTTTCTGCCCTCACGCGCACTTAGGAGAACAGACTACCGGTAAATTAATCACGCGCACGGAGTAAACATTCGTGAATCCACTCTTGTTTACTCACTTAATATTTAATAAATTAAATGACATTCCTGGTCTGGTGACCAATTCTATTTTGAAGGCTCGTTTGATGTGGACCGTGGGAGCGTGCTCTTGTGTTTGTGTGTGACTGGAGAATGAGAGTTGCGCTCGAAGAATGGGCCGCACTACCTCACATCTGCAGGCAGGTGGCCCAGTCCGAATTGCAACAAGTATAGCGATTATAAAATCATTTTTCATGAACCATCTTACCGGCCTAACAACTAGGGGCCCACCGGGAATTCTCCCGGTTCTCCCGATTACCCACTCCGGGCCTGCGATGAACCATTTTCAGGTTAGATTTTTGCCCTAAACCCTTGTCACATGGACTAAACCAAATTGAAACAACCATTGGTTGACCATATCAATCACTGAACTCAACACAGTACAGTACAGCCAATCATACCTACATGATCTTAACACTGTCTTTTGAGTATTCATACATTGTAGTTTTCAGTTTACTAAGTGAAGTGTTGAGTTCTTTATTACTTTATGATATAATATTCACATTTCGGTAACACTTTATATAAGGTTGTATTAGTTAACATTTAGACATCAATGTGTGTGTGTATAGCTCAGGTTTCAGTATTCACCATGGTCCCAATATGTAGGTATGATTTAGACTTCAGTGTGTGTGTGTGTGTGTAGGTCAGGACTCATTATTTACAATGGTCCCAATATGTAGAAGTAGTAGCCTACTACTAGCAGTCTGAAATTTTAAAAAAGGACTTCATTGGCCTGTTTGACACACTTGAATCTCTACAAGAGTCTAAAAAAGTGCATATATCGGGCCCATTGCCAATAATTAATAAAGGGATAGGTCGCTTTAGCAGACTGTTATTACTACAAAACTGGCTTGTCCCCGCATGTGCCTCCAGAGGTCTGAATTTCATCAGCAATTT
>JACXGM010035514.1:0-11654 GCA_016801145.1 Umbra pygmaea | reverse complement strand
CGGGATTTCCACTAACTGCGGAACGGCTGCAGATCGGCTCCGCTGCGTGTCGGCTCCGTGCTCTGCCATAATTCAATACCCACCAGGTCCGTATTGGTTGCGGAACGGCTGACAGTGACTATACGAGGACCCTCGCAAATTCACGTATGATCGCGCGATATAACAGGATATATACTGTACTGAATTGCTGCGGAGCTCTTCGGCATCCGGCAGAAATAGAAGCTCTGCGTATCTGCTCCGCAGGGCTGTGGATCGCCGGAGCTGGGACGGAGTCGGAACGCAGCCGTTCCGCAGTCAGTGAAAATACAAACATTGACTTTAATGTAAACCTATTGACTTCGCCGCCGTTCCGGAGCGGATCCGCAGCCGTTCCGCAGTTGGTGGAAATTGCCGGTTAGGCTAACCAGCTACGACGTGACTCATTAGCATACAATATATAATTTTGAGTGAAAAAGTGAACAGCAAATCCCAAAAAAGTCAAAGGTACAAGACTGTGTACATATTTTTTATTCCGAGTGAAGGAACTACTCATCCCATAAAACATTGCAAGTGTTATCTTTCGCCTTTACATTACTTTAAATTACCTAACTTTACTTACAGAATGTCATCCTTAAAATATGATGTAATCTACAGCTCAGTAAACGTACTTACAGTTCTCTAACTCTCCATATTTTTGCTACAACACAGGCGTACGACTCTGGCAGCCTGCCAGAGTTGGAAACGCAAAGTTTTTTCGCAGGCTCAGTAAACATTTCCATGGTAACCGCGAGTTTGTCTCCATGACATCTTAGAGTTCCACCAATCAGAGGCATCACTGCTGGTTTAGGATTGTGGGTAATGAAGTACTTATCCAAGACATTGCGAATAAAACACATTTATCTCAAAACAAGGTTGGTGCCCCATGCACTTTTGGCATTTATATGAGTATATACAATCGCTTAGTCATGTCGTAGCTGGTTTTAAGTCTACCATCGACGGTTACGATTTTATAGCTTATTCTCAAATTGTCAATGGAGAAAATGTATTGGTAAATGGTAAATGGACTGCATTTATATAGCGCTTTTTTCTGACCAACAATGGCCACCAAAGCGCTTTACATTGCCTCACACTCACCCATTCATTCACACATTCATACACCGACGGCGGTGTCAGCCATGCAAGGCACCAGCCAGCTCGTCGGGAGCAGCTGGGGTTAGGTGTCTTGCTCATGGACACCTCGACACTTGGTCAGGAGGACCCGGGGATCGAACCACCAACCTTCCGATTGCTGGACAACCTACTTGACCCACTGAGCCACTGCCGCCCCATTGTATTCTTACTTCCGGAGTCGGCTGTGGGTGGGACTGTTGAGGTCTATTGTCCTGATGGGCTTCAACAGCAGACGGTATTCACTCAGAATTCTGAATGCCCCAGTCTACCCGGAGACAACACAGATGAAAAAATCTTATTGGACAAAAGCTTTCATTTTCATGAGCTGCGCTGATAGCAAGGAAACTGAAAAGAGCATATTGTAGCAATTAAATTACCTTATAGAATAATTTAAATGAACTTTGTAAAATATATGTATTGTTTAAGAATAATTTATGTTAAATATATTCTGACTATCTTTGGGCCTGAGGAGAAGGCTTTGCAGGCCCTGATGGCCCACTACATTTACAATTCACCTGCCTCAAGTACTGGTAGATTAGGCACGGTTACCCCACAATGTGAAAAAAGTGCCCGCAGAATTTCTATGGATGGTTATCAAGGACAATTGAAAATAACTTTAAATGTACATTTGATGCTGTCCCATGGTAGTTTTTCATGTTAAAATCAACCTAGAACCTTAACTTGTCAACTTTTCATAGTTTATTATAATGGCAGAGGAAATGCAAGTACAATAGGTATGTGTTGTCCTATTTCTTTGTGCCACTACTTAAAAAGGTTTTTAGCCTATCATTTTCTATGTAGCCTACAGTAATTTTCCATAATCATACCTAGACCACTATTTATCATTTATGCAGTAAGGATATCTTAAATAATGGTTCACTTTGTTTTAGTTCTAAACATCGCATCACTACCACTACTTTGTTTTAGTTCTGAACATACCATCACTACAACTACTTTGTGCTTACTGCACCAAGGACACAGTATTGGATGATTACATTGACTCCATGTTCGATACCCGATCCCATATTTTTGGACGCTATCTGACACTTCTGATCCCAGTATCAGATCAGAGCAGGAAATCGACCATAGTCAAGAATTGAAATACTCATAGCTGGCTAAACACAACGTTAGGATGCAGTTATATCTGTCACATAGTGGTGTAACCAATTACACAGTGACATGGTGCCCAAATGTTTGCAAAAGCCATGTTCATTTTGTTAAATTGTTTTAATCTATGGAAAATGCTAATCATTTCTGTGCAAACATGTATAGAAGGGAGTAAAATATATTTTTTCCAGGGTTGCTCAAACTCTTTCATCCAGATGTACCCTGAAATGTGTCACAGGTTATTCAGTGTTCTGGAATAATTCTGGAGATAGAATGCAAATGTCGAACTAATTTTAACAACCCGAAAACACTTCATACAAAATAAATTGACTTTATGTAGTCAACTTAAAATTGGAAGATACACAGACATACCTAACACCTAGTAGCATATAACAATTAATGACACCAACCAAACACAGGGAATAAATACGTACATTCATTGTATGAATGATGACAGTTGTGTCCATTTGACAGTGAAACTCAATAAAAGGGAAATATGTGCAAATAAATACAAACTTCTGCACATCTTACATTTTATGTAATTGTCCCAGTACTTGTTCAAATAAAATAAGGATGTATCTCAATGTACTGTTATTCTTATTTGGTAGTGACAGTCTCTTCTCTTGCCTCATAGTCATCATTGAATTGTATTTGGCTATGCCTTTAGTGCACAGCAAATATATGAATGCTAACTTTACTCTTATGATATCTATGAAGGTCAATGAACTATGAAGGTCACTGAACTATGAAGGTCACTGAACTATGAAGGTCACTGAACTATGAAGGTCAATGAACTATGAAGGTCACTGAACTATGAAGGTCACTGAACTATGAGAGTAGTCATCATTGATACCCTTAGGATTCACAGTATCTGGTGTAAATTGCTGCCAAACCCTCTGTTTTCATTTACATATAACATCTCCACCCCTTTCCGAAATGTGGACTTGTTTAATAGCAACAAATCTCAAAGAGCAGGGTGAAACATGTTTGGCTTCTATGCAGTGCCGCGCTATGGCATAGTATGTATTTTTGTTGCAGATTGCGGCCTTACGCTCTGGTCAGACCAATTGCTGCAGTATAGTTTGGTATGGTTTCAATTTGTGCCTCTCTAAGAACCATCCCTGAGATCCTGAGGGCTGTGTTGTTTGCCTTGTGCTCTTGGTAGGGTTTCCCATGGCAGAGTGGTCTCAGGCGAGGGGCCAGATTAAGAGTGGTTCAAAAACAACCCATGAATTATCAAGGAAAAGGAAACGAGACCCTGCCCGGACAAAGACCGGGGCCCCCGTTTGGAACCAGGCCCAGACAGTGGGCTCATCGGTGAACATCTGGTGGTCAGGTTTGCCACGGGACCCGGCCGGGCACAGCCCGAAAGAGTCACGTGGCATCTCTCTTCTCTCCATCCTCAACGTGCCAGACCCGGGGAGCAGAGGCTGGCTCTGGGGACATGAAACATATTCAGGAGCCAGAACTTGTGCGGGAGGTGGAGCGCTTACCGATTAGATCTGGTAGGGCTTACCTCTACACACAGCCTTGGTTCTGGAACCGTACTCCTGGATGGGGTTGGACCCTATTCTTCTCAGGCATTGTCCAGGTTGAGAGGCGCTGGGCGGGTGTGGGGAAACTCACAAACCCCTGACTGAGCGCCGCTGTGTTGGAGTTTACCCCGGTGGACGAGAGGGTTGCCTCCTTATGCTTAATGGTGATGTGGGGGGGGAATCTAACCATTATATGCACTGAACCACAGTTCCAAGAATTCAGCCTTCTTGCAGATCTTGAATGGAATCCTGCATGGGGCTATGGAGAAGGACTTTTGGTCGCCACCAAGGTGCTTCTGGAAAACCATTCAGCACCTCAGAAGGGAGTAACGGGGAACCATTCAAGCTGTGTACAATAAGGCTTGGACCTCAACTGGGTAGGTAATTTGGCGTTGGAAGGAGCATTTTGAGGAACTTCTGATTCCGAATTACACACTCTTTATTATAGAGGCATAGCTAGAGGTTGATGGAGGGTCATCATCAATTTCCCTGGCAGAGGTCTTTGAGTTAGTCAAACAACTCCACAGTGGCAAAGCCCCAGGGACTGATGAGATTTATTCAGAAATTCTGAAAGCTTTGGGTGGGGAGGGGCTGTCTTGGTTGACATGTCTCTTCAACATTGCGTCGGAGTCTGGGACAGTGCCAAAGGAGTGGCAGATCGGGGGGATGGTTCCCCTGTTCAAAAAGGGGGACAAGAGAGTGTGTGCCAATTATAGGGGAATTTTGGAAAGATATATCATCCCTGAGAGGAGAAGTGCATAATTCACGAACGGTGGTTACTTCAGAAGTGAAAGCGCACAAGGACAGACTAACTAGTCTGGAAAATGCTACGTCAGAGTGGATGACTAGTCTGCAGGCGCTTGAGCCCACCGTGACCTCCTTACGGAACGAGATTACTGCTCTGCAGGCTAAGTGCACAGATTTGGAATGCCGTTCCCGTCGAAGCAATTTGCGTCTTGTGGGTATTCCCGAGGGTATGGAAGGTACACGGCCAACAAAATTTATTTCAGAAGCTCTGCAAGAAATATTCAGCCTCCATGAACCCCCGCTTCTTGCCTGAGCTCATCGTACGTTGGCAGCACGACCCGCGGAGGGTCAGAGACCGCGGGCGTTTGTCATATGTTTTCACCGATTCGACGTCAAGCCCCCAGCTGAAGCGATGAACTATGTGAAAAGGCACATTGTGACCCCATAAGACAAGAGGACACAATCTGTTTGGCTGAGGTAATAGTAGGGTCAGCTGGTTGCAGTAGCTGCCTGACTTTCAAAGCTAATGGATTAATGTTTGCTGGGAAAAAATACCAGGTTATTTCTTCTACTTGCTCTATACCTATTAATGTTATATTACCAGCTATGTCATTCTGAGTTAAAGTTAATTATTCTTTTCAAGAATTATCGCATAGTTAAAATAAAATAGGTGCTAAGGCTATTTTATGCTCATTAGCCTATTATAACAATCTTTAAAATTTCAATTTCTTGTTTCTGTCATTACTAGGGATGCTCATTTCGGGTAATTTTCCTGACCGACAACCGGAACTTGTTAACCGATTATTAACCGTTAACTGATAAGATTATAAGATTCAATTGGCTTTAAATAAAAAATGTAATTGACGAGTGTCTGTAACCCGTTAAATATACAAAAAAAAATTTCCACGGATTTGTTTTAATGTCTAAACAGCATACAGAACAGATTAACAACAGCTGCCGGGTGCACCAGCTTTGCGTACAAGTTCACTGGGGTGCAAAATCCACACTAAACGATACGATGAAACTAGTTTGTTTCATTAACCTGTGTCGATGTTTGGTTTCACTTTCATTTTCACACACGTAATGTCCACACCAACCAAAATATTGTCGCAGAAAATTTGTCGCAGACTGTTTCACTTTCTGCTTTCAATAATCAAAGGAAAGTAGCCTTGATGCAGTGTTTACCGAGTTGTCAAATTATAGAATGAAAACACTCGGTGACAATCTTTAACAAGGTTGTTGCTTACAGGAGGCCTATTGCAAATAAGGGCTATATTTCATTAACACAAAACAAAATGTTGATAAAGCTTGCTATGCGTTATGTTACTAACTATACAATAACTGCCGAGCGCTCCCATTTAATTGAAATTACCATTACGGTCCTCTCCGAAAATAAAATGCTTGTTGTCAATCACTGTGTGTTGTTTTTAAGGTAACCTTATTTCGTCGGCTATAATGCATCAGGAGCATGATGAATTATAGCCAATAAAATGATATAGGCCTATGCTTCCCAATACGAAAGCGTTACGTTTCTGTACATGAAAAAATGAAAGCGCAAGTTAATATCACAGTCACCATAAATGTTCAAGGCTTGTCATTTTAAATGAAGAACACGTTGCAGATGCAAAACAGACAGCTGGTATATTTCGCTCCTCATTACCTACATCTCCCCACCTTTCAAAACGAAGTGCTAGGCTCTGGTTGCGCGTGTCAACGCGCCACGTGATTTAACTAATAGGCAATACGTAAAAAATTAAAAAAACTTCTTAACCGTTTAACTGATGGTATTAACCGGTCAAATGTTTTACTTTCGGTTAACGGTTAAACGGTCAATATGAGCATCCCTAGTCATTACCATAAATGTGGTTGTAATGTAAAATAGTGGTTTGCAGAGTCATGTTCGAGTTTCCTGTTAAAGTGACTCGGGCGTATTGCTGGGTGTCATCCCAGGGAGGCTTGCACTCCACCAGAGGTTGTGTTGGCCTGGTTCATAGGGTGGGAGGGGGAAAGGGGAGTAGGGGTGGGGATGGAGGGATGGGTGTTGTTATGGTTTCAAAGCTGAGCTCATCTTTAAGTTCATTTACTCTTCATGGTGTTCTTTTTTGGGTGTCTTTTATACACAGATGTGTTATTGTCTACCTTAGGTCTCTGTGTTTTTTTTCGTTTTATTTCTCATATTTTGGTAGTTGGATTTCGTTTGTTTTCCTTTTCTCCTGGAATACTTTAATTTCATTTACCACTCTAACATGGCAAATTCTTTGAGATATGTCAGTTGGAATTGTAAGGCTGTCAATAATCCTGTAAAAACACAGCCGGGTCTTAAACCATCTGAAGAGCTTAAAGACAGACTTTGTTTTTTTGCAAGAAACGCATCTCCGTTCTGCTGACCACTTTAGGTTAAAAAGGGATTGGGTAGGGCAGGTTTTCCATTCAATATTTCATTCTAAATCTAGAGGCTGTGCAATTTTAGTGCATAAATCTGTCCCATTTATAGTCTCTGAAACTATTGTAGATCAGAAAGGGAGATATGTTATAGTATCAGGAACACTTTTCTCGACCCCCCTGACTCTTGCAAATGTTTATGCACCCAATTATGATGCTCCTACGTTTATTTCTTTTCTGTCTTGTATTTCTAATATTCACTCGTACCCACTTATTTTGGCTGGGGACTTTAATTGCGTTATGTCTCCAGGTCTTGACAGATCTTCCAAAAAAATCATAGCTTTATCAAAGTGTGCATCGGTTATCCTCACTTTTATGCACAGGTATATCTGATGCATTCCGTCACTTGCATCCCTCTGACAGGAAATATCCATTTTTTTCTCATGTTCACCAGACGTATTCTCATATTGATTACTACTTTCTGGACCATAAACTTCTTCCATATTTACAGGACTGTTCTTACCAAAGTATCGTGATTTCTGATCATGCACCTATTTTATTAGAGCTTAAGATTCCACACCAACCCCCTAAATACTGTCAATGGCATCTTAACCCGGGTCTCCTATCTGACAAGGATTTTATTGAACTTGTTTCTTCTAATATATCGAGTTTTATGGATATCAATACTACACCAGGCATGCCATACTCAACCATTTGGGAAAAGCCTGAAGTGCTATTTGCGTGGTCTAATAATTTCTTATTCATCTCATAAAAATAAAGAAAGGAAGAAAAAATGTATAGAAATATCCCACTCTATTGTGCGTATGATAGCCAGTATTCTTCTGATCCCTCCCCTGGGCTATTTGAAGAGCGTCAGCTATTACAGGCAGAATATGATATATTGTCAACCGAAGAGGCTGAAAAACTGATTCTGCATGCTCACCATAGGATTTATGAGCAAAGTGATAGAACGGGGAGGTTGCTTGCTCGGCAGATTCGTGAGGCTGAAGCAACCCGTATGATTCCCCGACTTAAATTACAATCAGGAGCCATCACGGCGAACTATAAAGAAATTAATTCTGAATTCAAAAAGTTTTATGTTGATTTATACTCCTCAGAATCCCCACCAGATGCTCTCACAGTGAACACTTTCCTGAATGGAATTGAATCCACCGCTATTAATAAATTGTCCCATGACTCCTTAGAGGTGGATATTTGGGTGGAGGAAATTGAGGAATCTATAACATCCATGAAATCTTTCCGTCCACATTTTATAAAGTATTCTCTAAATTGTTAAGCCCAATTTTACTTTTGGTTTTTTTTAGAGAGTCTTCAGAATGGTTATTTATCTGCAGGTTTCTACCAAGCGACTATTTCCCTGCTTCTAAAGAAAGCCTGGAAAAATCCAGACCCAAATCCTGAACGATTTAGGGTCTGGGATTGAGTAATGTAAATGACTCAACTTGAGGGGCGGCACCAAGCGTGCATTTGAAAATCTCACTGTACGCAATTGGATAACACTACGACCCATCACCAGTGGGTTTTCACTAACTCTATGGCGGAGCTAACTGGTAGATTAAACCCTTGCCGTATCCCGTCCACGTAAAATGTCCTTCATAAAACGTAACGATTTGAGCGCCGTCTTCTGTTCCTCTTTTAGACAAAAAGCCAAGTCTAACTCGTTCATTGTAGTGGCCAAAGCAGTTTCAAACAACTGGTGTAGATCCATAGCAATCTTACAATGTTTACTAATGACTTGAGGTCACACTCGCAGAGCTGTCGTCATCTGTTTAACATGCCTCTGGCCCGCCTATATCAGATACACCAATGTGATTGGTGCAGCTCGGCTACAAGGGCATAGTTAATGAGCAGAATTACTCGGTGCCAGAGTAACTATCTGAGCAAATTCAAATTGTGCTCTCGCGAGAACTCTGGATTTCCAGTGTAAAGAAAGACAAGAATCCACTTGAATGTGGTTCATATCATCCCATCTCTTTATTAAACTGTGACTATAAGATCTTAGCAAAACTCTTATCTATCCGTCTGGAAAATTCTATGGGTCAAATAATTTCACCTGACCAAACTGGATTTATTCGGGATAGATATTCTTTTTCTAATTTTAGGCGCCTTTTCAATATATTGTACTCTTCCCAATAAGACAATCCAGAGGTGGTTTTGTCACTTGACGCTGAAAAGGCATTTGACCTTGTTGAATGGAACTATCTTTTTCAGATTTTAGGAAAATTCAGATTTGGCCCTACATTTGTCTCCTGGGTCAAAATTTTATACGCGGACCCTAAAGCTTCTGTACGTACTTATAATGTTCTTTCAGAATACTTCGAACTACAACGGGTCACAAGACATGGTTGTCCTCTCTCCCCATTGCTATTTGCCATAGCTATTGAACCCCTTGCAATTGCCCTGCGGTCTAGTGCACAGGTCTGTGGTATTACCCGTGCAGGTATAGTACACAAGGTCTCTCTATATGCAGATGACCTTCTTCTTTTTTTGTCTAACCCTCTTAGTTCAATTCCTGAAGTTTTTTCCATTCTAAATGTCTTTAGTAGTTTCTCCGGATACAAACTATATTTCTGTAAAAGTGAACTGTTCCCATTGAATTCATCTTCCCTTCAGATTTCATATTCAGATTTTCAATTTAAGGTTCTCAGAAATCGTTTTAAATTTCTGGGGATTCAGGTGACTCGTACATATTCTGACCTATTCAAAGCCAATATTAGTCCTTTTTGTAACCATGTGAAGTCCCTCTTCATGTCCTGGAAATGTATCCCCCTTTCTTTGATAGGAAGGGTCAATATCATTAAAATGAATGTACTTCCTAAATTTTCTTCCTAAATCTTTTTCAATGCCTCCCTATCTTTATTCCAAAATCATTTTTCACAGTTCTGCAACAGAATATTTCATCTTTCATATGGGATAAGTCAAGACGAATTAATCATAGTCATCTTATGAAACCAAGGTGTTTGGGAGGCCTGGCTTTGCCCAATTTTCAAACATGTTATTGGGCAGCAAACATTAGGAATCTGTTATGTTGGGTGCAGAAGGATTTGCAATTAAAGAAGTCTCAGTGGGTACTATTCGAATCTGCCTCTTGTACTCCAGCAACTTTGACATCTTTGTTATGCGTACCAATTCCCTATTAGCATACTATTTTCGTTAAAAAAACCTGTTGTTAAACAGTCATTAAGGATTTGGTCTCAATTACGTTTGGCGTTGGACCTTAAGGACCCTTGTACTATAGCACCTGTTTTTTGTAATATATTATTTCCACCTTCTCTGATGGATGGGGCTTTTAACATCTGGAGGGATAATGGCCTATCTACAATCGATCAGCTATATATAGATAAAATGTTTGCATCCTTTACACAACTCCAAGAAAGATTTGACCTTCAAAATTCACATCTATTTAGATACTTTAAAATACGGAACTTCATTCCTAAGCAGTTCTCAAACTTTCCCTCTCTGCCAGCTAAAAATATACTTGATAACATACATTCATCATCTATAAATGCTAGGCATATTCTCATTCAATTTAAGGTAGTGCATAGGGTCCATTGGTCTAGAGTTAAACTTAGCAGAATATTCCCAGATCTTGACCCAACCTGCCTCTGCTGTTCAATTGAACCAGCTACGTTATCACACTCTTTCTGGTCTTGTCCGAAATTGTCAAATTTTTGGGGGAAGATCTTTGGATGCTTTTCTGTTATTTTTTCTTTAACAATAGACCCCAACCCGTTAACAGCACTATTTGGTATCATGCCAGAAACTGTTCATCTAAACACCTTGCAGGCTGACAGTGTAGCCTTTGGAACTCTACTGGCCAGGAGACTTATTCTTATGAATTGGAAGGCAACGGCTCCCCCCTCTTATCGCCAATGGGTTTTTGACCTTTTGCATGCTCTTAGGATGGAAAAGATTTGGTTCGCAATGAAACAAAAGCCAAAGCTATTTCTGAAAGTCTGGGGCCCCTTTCTGGAGTACTTTAAGAAGTCAACAACTACATAATATGTGGTGATTTGTTTTACAACTTCTTTGATTTTTTTGTTCTTTCTTTCTTTACTCTTTTCATCTATTTTTATTTTATTCTATTTTTTTGTTATTCCAAAACAGGCTAAGTATCTAGTCTTCAATATCAGTAGTTACATTCATGCTAGGTTCTATTCTTCAATATCAGTAGTTAGATACAGGCTAGGTTCTATTCTTCAATATCAGTAGTTACATACAGGCTAGGTTCTATTCTTCAATATCAGTAGTTAGATACAGGCTAGGTTCTATTCTTTAACATCAGTAGTTAGATACAGGCTAGGTTCTATTCTTCAATATCAGTAGTTACATTCATGCTAGGTTCTATTCTTCAATATCAGTAGTTACATGCAGGCTAGGTTCTAGTCTTCAATATCAGTAGTTACATGCAGGCTAGGTTCTATTCTTCAATATCAGTAGTTACATACAGGCTAGGTTCTATTCTTCAATATCAGTAGTTAGATACAGGCTAGGTTCTATTCTTCAATATCAGTAGTTACATGCAGGCTAGGTTCTATTCTTCAATATCAGTAGTTAGATACAGGCTAGGTTCTATTCTTCAATATCAGTAGTTACATGCAGGCTAGGTTCTATTCTTCAATATCAGTAGTTACGTACAGGTTAGGATTTAGTCTTCAATATCAGTAGTTACATTCAGGCTAGGTTATATTCTTCAATATCAGTAGTTATAAA